>PVKA01025786.1:8602-32639 GCA_004027165.1 Ctenomys sociabilis
AAAAAAAAAAAAAAAAAAAAAAAAAAAAAAAAAAAAAAAAAAAAAAAAAAAAGAAGAGAGAACTAGAGGAAGAAATCATTTTAGTCTGTGACTGAGCCATTACAAACCTCAGACTCACACAGAGCTGCTAGCGCAGGACATTTCCAAAGAAGCAAGGCAGAGGCTTTGAAAAGTGACCACGATGTCAATCACCAGTCAACTTGCAGAAAGATTGGGAAAGGGGCATGGATACCATTGCCTAGCCATGGCCAGACTATGTAAAGACCCTGCTGCCTTGACTTCTACACAAAACAACAGCACAAAGGAAAGGAGTGCTTACCTGACAATTTTTATTTTATTTTTTTTATTTTATTTTTTTTGGTGGAACCGGGGATTGAACTCAGGCCCTTGGACTTGCCAGGGAAGCGCTTTATTCCACTGAGCCATCTCCCCGGCCCTACCTGACAATTTTAATAGGAACCAGGTTCTCACCCAAGAATCAGCAAATTGCCCAGGTTCACACCCAGAAGTATATGACAGAGTGCACAGAAAATTAGGCAAATATGACCAATTCTCAAGAGAAAGGACAACATCCAGCTCTGAAACAAGCCACATAAAACAAGGAGCTCGGAAAGCACCTACTATGGAAGCAGAAGCCCTGACCTAAATGCAGCCATATCGCTCAATAGAACTATACTCATTCTATTCTGCATCACCGAACTGAGCTAAATGGTATGACTGGTCACCACTCTGAAACTTCTGCGAATGTACCAAAAAGAAATTTGCTACATACAACTATGTTCACCACAGACACCGATAGTGCCATAGCCTTCAGCTAAAAGCCTGTTGCTTCGTGTAACTCCTCTTTGCCACTCTATGAAAAAGACAAGCTCTTTGGAGTTGCGACCTCAGACTTCAGTTTTTTGCTGTTGTTGTTGTTGTTGTTGGGGGGGAGGTAGGCTCAGGCTGCCCTGGGGGCGGGACAGGCACAACATGTGGTGCCCAGGGTAGAGCCACAGTCCCTGCACTTGCCTAAGTTTGCCTAAGTAGGTGCTTTAGACCACTGAGTCATCTCACTGGCCCATCCACCTCAGACTGTGAAGATTCCTCTTCTCTGTTCCACTAGCATCAATAACATTTCCTTTCTTCTTTTTTTTTTTTTTTGGTGAAACTGGGGATTGAACTCAGGCCCTTGGGCTTGCCAGGGAAGCACTTATTCTACTGAGCCATTTCCCCAGCCCAACATTTCCTTTCTTGTCCTGAGCTCCTGGCTACTGTTGACTCAGATGTTTGACAACACTAAAACCACTCTTAAAAGCAAGAAAGGCAAATACTCTCAACATGAATGGAAAGAAATAAGCTCCCATCAAAAAAATAAGAGTCCAAGGAGTTTTCAGGACATTAAAATGACAATCTGAAGAACAAAGAAAAGGAAAAAAAAGAACAACAACAACAAAACAAAATGGGACTCTCAAGAGATATGTAAGCGCCATAAAGTTTTCATGTCTGTACAACTGGAATGAGTAAAGGAGGAGCAAAGAGGTTGAAAAACAAAATGGACAAGGAAAAGAATACGAGCAAAATCACAATCCATGCAAAGCAGAGCTAAGGTGCTGAAGAAGTCTCACCCGATACATGCTCAACCCAATACAAAGCAAGCATGAACACAACTGTGGAAGGAACATAGAACAAAGAACACATCCCATAGGAGGAAATAGCAATTTGAAAGTCTGAGACTTCCATTCAGCAAAGACACAGGCCGAAAGAGACTGAGAAAGGGCTGGCCAGATAGCTCAGTGGATTAAAATGCCTGCTTAGGCAGATGCAGGGGCCTAGGGTTCAATTCCGGCCTGCACCATACCCGGTGCGCGCTGAGTCTGCAGTTGAGACTGGGGGTGATGGCACATGCCTGTAATCCCTGCACTTGGGAGGCTGAAAACAGGAGAATCACTACAAGTCTGATCTACATAGAGAAACCCCTGTAGATCCTGCACTCAAAATACAATCAATCGGAGCCGGGCGTGGTGGTGCACGCAAATACAATCAATCGATCAATTGATCAATAAAAAAGAAAGAAAGAGGGCTGGGGAAATGGCTCAGTGGAATAAGTAATAAGTGCTTCCCTGGCAAGTGCAAGGGCCTGAGTTCAATTCCTGGTTCTGCCAAAAATAAATAAATAAATAAACAAATAAATAAATAAAATAAAAAAGAAAGAGACTGAGAGGACATCTTTCAGGGCTGAAAGAAAGATCACTCAGGTACTACCCTGTGTTGTACAAGTACTGAGGCCCAAACAAAAATAAATGCAAAGGTTAAAGGAGTGGGAAAACACTGCAGAGAATTTAGTACTAGAAAACTTGCAATGCAAGAGGAATGTCTGAGGCTGAAGGTAAATGACAGGCTGAAGGTAAATGACAGGAAAGTTCTTGGAACTCCAAGAATAAAAGAAGAGGAACTGCGGACCCAGTGTTTGGATAATGAGGATGGTTACTCCAAGTGCTCAATGGAAGCTAGGAAGTCTATGCCGGTGGGATGAAGGATCTGTGCTAGCAGGCTGAGGGATCTGCACTGCAGCTAGGAAGCAATATTTAAGGCAAATACCAGAGCTCCCCCAAAAGTACCACAGCCATCCTCAGCAACGGTGAGTTCCTGAGCTCCAGCAATGAGGAAAGCCAGTACAACAAGCTTCTCCATGAGGCTGAGCAGTGCACCATCTTTCCCTCCAGAGCCAGGAATTGATGCTCAAGATGAAGAACAAAGTTCCTCCGAAGTTCATTAGGAAAGCCAGCTTGACAAGGCCCTCCAGCAGAACAGCACATGAGAACTCGCAGCTTCCAACAGCTCCTCCAAACAGCACCCTTAACAGTATTTTTGGCAGCTGCTCCTGTTCTGCCTTTATGCTGCTGGCAACAACCCTCAGGTGGGCCTCCCACACCCAGCACCACACTAGTTTAATTCAGCTGGGTGTAAGAATTGAGGAACAGTTAGATATCCTCCACATCTAACAAACACATCTGGCCTCTTTCTCAAAGATAAGTTGTTTGTAGTTGTGTCTCCATCTTCTAATCTGTTCATCTTCAAGTCTGTTTTTTTTTTTTTTTCTGCACCATGCTGATTTTTATCAGAGTAGCATAATGTAGTGTAATTGTAGTATAATTTCAGGTCAGGGATTGTGATGCCTTAATATTGCTGCCAAGGATTGCTTTTAATATTCTGGGTTTCTTCTGGGTCCAAATGAATTTTGGGAAGGTATTATCTAGATCTGTGAGGTATACTAATGGTATTTTAATCAGCATTGCATAGAATGTGTAAAACAATTTTGGGAGTATGGCCATTGTCTGTTTTTCCTTTTGTGGTACTGGGAATTGAACTCAGAACCTTATGCTTCCCAGGCAGGTACTCATGCCACTGAATTATGTCCATGGTCCCTTTATGCCATTTTTACCATGTTGTTTTTTTTCTATCCAGGAGCAATCAATATTGTTCCTTTTTCTGAAATCTTCTTCAATCTCCTGTCTAGAGTACTATAATATTCACTGTATAAATATTTCACTTCCTATGTGAGATTGATTGTTAAGTATTTCATTTTTTTGGATGCTATTGTAAAGGGCATGGATTCCCTAATTTCTCCTTCAGTGTGATCATTGTATACAAAAATGCTATTGATTTTTGAGTGTTGACTTTGTATTCTGCTATGCTGCTGATTTTTTAAAAATTTTATTTAGGACAGGGTCTAAGGGTGTACAGGGTCTCACTACATAGACTGAACTCATAATGATTCTTCTCTTTCCAGCCTCCCAAGCACTGTAATCACAGGCACTTGCCATCATACCCAGTCTCAATCATCAGCTCAGCATATCCCATGGGTGGGGCCAGTATGACACACCAGGGATTGAACCCCAACTGCTGTGCTCTGATGAAGCAGGCATTTTAGCCCACTGAGCTATCTGGCCAGCCCTATGCTCCTGAATTTGATTATTAAATCAATGGTGTCTTCATAAAGTTTTGGGATTCTTCTATGTAGAGTACCATGTCATCTGCAAATAATGATAATTTCACTTCTTCCTTTCTAATCATTATTCCTTTTATTTCTCTCTTGTGTAATTGTTCTGGCTAATGTTTCCAGAACTATAATGAATAGGAGTGGTGACAGTGGAGATCGTTTGTCGCGTGCAACCTCGCCGACAAGGAAGACGCGACAACCAGCTCTTCTTTCCACGGTTTATTCAGGACCCCTATACAATCTTCTTCCCCTGCTAGCTAGCTTCCTTGCTTCCTCCTTCCTAGTCTCTCTGTCCTCTCCCTGCTATCTCGTTGCTCTCTTAGGGGAAGCCCGCTCGTGGCTTTGAACCAGTGGGCGTCCAACCCCGGAGTGCCACGTAGACACAGCCGATAGGTCCAGGTACACGGAAGCAACGCCCTAGTCCTTAGCCTTAGCCAGATGAGAAGTTGTTTGCTACGGAGAGCATCCACCCCCAGGTGGAGGTGGAAGGCGGAAGCCAGCGCCGTCTTTAAGGTGCGGCTGTGCCTTTAAGGTGAGAGCACTCACCCCCAGGCGGGGGTGGAAGGCAGAAGCCAGCATCACCTTTCAGGCGTGGCTATTCTCAGCTCCCTACAATGTTTGTTTTGTTCCTGAGTTGAAAGTGAAGGTTTTCATTTTTTGTCCATTTACTAGAATATTGTCTGTTGGTTTTTGATTGATTTTTTTTATCAGGTCTGAGATATAGACCATCTGTTCCAAATTTCTGTATGGTTTTTTAACATGAATGAGTGCTGGATTTTGTCAAAAGCTTTTTCTGTATCTATTGAGATAATCACATGTTTTTTGTCTGTGGCTGTATTCATGTGGTATATCCCATTTATAGATTTGCATATATTGAACCATCCCTGCACTCCTAGGATGAATCCTGCTTTGGCATGATCTATAATTTTCTTTTTGATTTACTGCACTGTGTTTGCTAGTATTTCACGGAGGATTTTTGCATCTATATTTATTAGAGAGGTTGGTCTGTAGTTCTCTTTTATTTGTTGGGTCTTTCTCTGGTTTCCATGTCAGTATAATGCTTGCCTCCAGAACTGCGTTTAGAAGAATTCCTTCCTGTTCAGTTTCATTGAAGAGTTTAAGAACAGCTAGCATTATTTATTTATTTATTCATTCATTGAATTATTTTGTACTGCTCAGAGTCCTAGTGATTCTCCTGGCTCAGCCTTCCCAGTGGTGGGATTTTTGGGGAGTAATAATCACTCCTCATTGCTTGGTGATTTCACCATTCTCATGTCTTACTCCATCAAGTTGAGTAACTTATTTTAACTTTATGTAGGATTGGCTAGGGGATTATGAACTTTATGTATTCTTTCAAAGAACCAACTCTTTGATTCATTATTTCTTTGTATTGCTTAGTATGTCTCTATTGCATTAATTTTTGTTCTGAGGAGGAGAAGGGGGGGAGGAGGAGATCCTATTTGTTATCTATCTTTTATGCCTTGCCCGTATTTGGATATGATCTTGTGTTCTAGGAACCCTAATATAGATATATTATTCCTCTATTCGAAGTGTAGATGGCAGTTTTCTTTCCCATTTGGTAGTTATCTCACCACTCAGTAGGTTGTTCCCTCAGCTGTGCAGTAGCTTTTCAGTTTTCTGTGATCTCATTTGTTAAGTCTTGATGATTTTCCTCATGTAATTGAGTTCTGTTCAGAATGTCCTTGCCTACACATAGGTCTTCACAAATTTTCCATATTTTATCTTCTAGCATGTGAAGTGATTCTGTCTTAACTTTTATGCATTTCACGCATTTTGAGCTTAGTTTACTACATGAGATATATAGCCAAAGGTTCAATCTTCTGAATGTGGACAGCCAGTTTTCCCAGTACCATTTGCTAAGGAGGCTGTCTTTCCACCAGCAAGTTTTTGGCCCCTTTGTCAAACATCACACAGCTGAAAGTGTCTGAGGTTGTTTGTACATCTTGTATTATCTTCCACTGATTCACAAATCCCTTCTAGTAACACTACAGGACTCTTTCATTACTGGAGCTTTGGAATTGTGGTAGCTGATACACTGTGTCATCTTGAGGGATCAGAAGCTTAGCTGGATGGGCTCAGCGACTTCACATGCTTGGGTGTGGTGGCCCTGCCCTTAGGTGAGAGCCTGCCCCAGAGTGACTCAGCACTTAAGGGTATATCAAGGGGCTGAGGAAGGCTTCTGAGCAGCCTCCTTGCAGAAGCTTGATGGACTCAGGCACACCGCTTCACAGGAGCTGGGACCTTTGTAGCAGTCACTGTCATTTTGTCAGAGGAGCTCTTGTCTTAGTCTTCATGGAAAGGAGAGAGGCTTGACAGACACTGCAACTGCTGCTTGTCCTCTGCTCTTTTCTGCTGCAATGAACTGCTTTCATCTTACTTGGAGGCAGTGGAATATGGAGTGAAACCTCCACTAACTGTGAGCTAAATAAATCTTTCGTTCTTTCATTTTGGGTATTTGAGTGTCAGGTATTTGTCCTAGCAAAGAGAGAAGAGTAATTGAGACAGGGAAATAACTTGGAATCTGGCATTGTGAGGTCTCTCCCTGTGTTCTTGTCCAGGATTGCTTTTTTTCTATTCTTCTGATTCCACATGAATTTTAGGATTGTTTTCTCAAGTTCTGTGAGGCATTCTGTTGGTATTCTGATTGGGATTTCATTAAGTCTGTATGTCTGGTTGGAAGTATGGTCATTGTGATTATATCACTTCTGGTTGTCCAGACTCAGGGGATATGTTTCCCTTCTCTGATGTCCTCTTTGACACCCTTTTCCAGCGTACTATGGTTTTTACTGGAGAGGTCTCTCATTTCCTTGGATAATTCCTAAGTATTTAATTTTCTTTAATCCTGTTGTGAATACTAGTGTTGTTTTCCTATTTCTCCATTGGCTCAGTACCAGCATATATGAACATTACTGATTTTTGTGTCTTGATGTTTGTATCTTGCTCTATTTTGACTTTGGTTATTAATTCTAAGAGTCTTTTGGTGGCACTATTCCTCTTTTTTCTCCCCTTTAATATGATGTTGGCTGTTGGCTTGTCATAAGTGGCTTTTATGGGATTGAGATCATGTCCTGCTATACCTGTTGTCTTCAGCATTTTTAATATCAGTGGATGGTAGATTTTGTTTTCCTGCACGTATTGAAATAATCCTCCACTGCTGAGGATATAGCTCAGCAGTCTAAAAGTGCCTACCTGGCAAGCACAAGGATCTGGTTTCAATCCCTAGTAGCACGCTATGCCAGCCCTGGAACCCTGAATGTGCTGTACTAGCCACTGATACCAGGTAGAGCACATCAGCTTTCTCTTGATTAATACCAGAAAATTAAGAATAAGTAGAAGGCCTTATTTTAGCCCTTCTTAGACCTTTAAGAATACACACTTGAGTCAGGGAGATGGCTCATTGGAATAAGCAGTTCACTGGCAAGTGCAAGGGTCTGAGTTCAATCCCCATGTCCAGAGAGAGAGAGAAAGAGAGAGAGAGAGAGAGAGAGAGAGAGAGAGAGAGAGAGAGAGAGAGAGAGAGAGAGAGAGAGAAAGAATATGCACACTTGAACATGTCTCCTTTTCAACCTCCTGTCTGGATGTTCGGCCCACAAGAGCTTTTCAGTTCGGACCACTGGGACTCCAGTGGGAACTGGTTGTTCCTCTGGCTATCTTTTTCTTCTGAAAATTATCATTATATTTATCTCCAAATGTAGCAGCAGTTTGTAATGCTGTTTGTCTCTTTTTAGAAAGCAAAATTTAATTTCAGATTAATATTACATTTTTCAGCCTAGTTTATAGGTCTGAGGAAATCCTCTTAGGACATCAATTATGTACTACAACTTCTATAAGATTTAACTTCATTTGTTTAGGTCACTGAGAGAAAAGGGCACATGAACTCTGGAAGCTCCATATTGTCCATTTACTTCTTGTAAAGGATACTGTCCTTGAGAAACTTGCATAAACTCACCTTTGTGATACAGTCCTATAGAGGCCTTGGATTACAGCTGTTCTGGAAGCTCCATCCTATAGACTAGAAGGGTTAGTAGGAGAAACCTTAAGTTTACTAATGGTGTGTGAAGCAGGCTTGTCTTCTGGCTCCACAGATTAGGGAGGAATAGTCTCAGGCTCTGGGACAGTGAGTGCCTTCAGAGGCTGAGGTATCTGGATTTCCTGTGGCTCCCATCTACATTTTGAAACCAAATAAGAACTATTTCTTAGAGGAAAGAAAATCTGAACATAATGTATTTCTATTTTCTTTCTTTTCAACGGTATATTTTAGTATATAACATCATAATAGAAATATAGCATCATAATCAATACTTCCCTTTGTATTCCATTTCGGATCTAGGGAGTCAGAGTAAACATCCTCCAACAACTTTAACTGTGAGCATCCCATACCAAAATAGAGTTTGGGCATTGCCTGCTTATTTCTAGTTGATGTTTATACACTCAAGGGATCCTCCAGTATATTCCTCTCCAGAGAAGGTGGATCCATCTGAACAGAGACTGGAAAAGGAAATCTGACCACCTTATCCATCCTCAAACTGATGTGCAATTTTATCATGTCAGGAAGCTCATGAAATATGTACTTACTCATACTGGACATTTATATGCAAAAGTTAATATTATTTTTGTGACAGGCATATCTAAAGGAAGCATAATGTTGTAATAAACTATTATACATATAAAAAGTGTTCTAAGCCGGGCGTGGTGGCGCAGGCCTGTAATCCCAGCACCAGAGAGGCTGAGGCAGGAGGATTGCTGTGAGTTCGAGACCAGATGAGCTACAAAGTGAGCTTAAGGCCAGCCTGAACTGCATAGTGAAACCCTGTCTCAAAAAGACCAAAAAAAAAAAAAAAAAGTCTAATTGATTTTTATACCCTCAAGGCATTCCATTTGGAGAGAGATCTGAAGGCCAAATCTTACCAGCCTGCCACCCTGGAGCTGGCACACAATTGTATCCTCCCAGAAAGTTCAAAACTGTGTATTCACTTCTACTGAATATTTATAAGCATAAGTCATAATTAGTCTCATGACAGGAGTTTCTAAAGGATGAAGCCTAACTTTGTAATAAACGATTGCATATATAAAGGTCATTTGGAAGTAGAGCACCTCTCCTGCAGTGCTTAAAGCAGATCATCTCTGGTGACAGAAGGACCAACTGACTTTAGAAATCCTGCACTGGGCCCTAAGCAAAGATACAAAAGTTACATTTCTTGTTATATAGGTCTTGCTTTATCTTACTCTTAACCATCCAGCAGAAAAGTATAAAAAGTAAAGCTGTATTAATGTGCTGAGCTGTAAAAGGCTCAAGTCAACAACTTCTGACATTGCCAGTCCTATGGATAACGCACTACTATTGTGGACTACTGGACTACATTATTTTTCTGAATTCACACACCTACAATATTTAAATGGCAATGGAATACCCATCTCTGACAAAACTAAACAAAAAAAAAAGGGGGGGGATACAAATGAAGGGCCATTTTGTATCTGTATATACAAAATAGTTAGGATACAGTTACTTTCTCTTAATTCAATGAGAAGAAAGATTTGTACTCATAGTGTTTGAACAGGATATCATGTCTGCATCTTGTACTATGAATAACCACTACAAAGACAACAATATGCAATGTATTATCAGAACTGTCCTACTAATCGGTTTTGAAACCGTTTCATTGTTATTTGTTTCTCAATAAAATTAATTTAAAAAAAGAAATATCCAAGATACTTGTGTCACCATCTAATCACTGAGGCAACATTTCAAAGCAGGACAAGGTATTTTATTCAAATCTTTCAAGGTCAGAGGTTAAACTTATTAATTACAAGTTGGTAAAGAAACATGAGTTAAGGCTGACTAAAACCTCTTTCTCTTAGCATTCCTAAGGTGCAAATGTAAATCATTCCCCTGGTAGCTGCTGTGAAATGTAAACTGTCGCCTCAGCCTAATTTCTGAAGGGAGAGGTAGTTAAGTGGTTTCACTTTAAGACTTAGGGAGAATTTTTAGTTGACTAGCAGAAAGGCACAAACAGGATAGATAAATAAACGGAGATTTTTCTGTGGTCAGGAGCCAGTTTCCATGGAGGATTCTCTGGGTATCCGCTAGAGTAGCCCCGGCCATGACCTCTCGGTTGTTCTCAACTTCTATTGGCTCACACAACCAGAGATCAGCTTCCAGAAGGAAATCCAATTGCCTCACAGGTCAACATTTCATCAGCCATGGGCTTTAATAGGACTTCACCAAAGAGATACTCTGGAAACCTGTCCTCTGCTTTAAGAGTGACAGCTTTTCTTTCTTTCTTTCTTTCTTTCTTTCTTTCTTTCTTTCTTTCTTTCTTTCTTTCTTTCTTTCTTTCTTTTTTTTTTTTTTTTGGAACCGGGGATTAAACTCAGGCCCTTGTGCTTGTGCTTATTCTACTGAGCTATCTATCTCCTTGGCCTCATACTTCTATAAGGTATAGTTAAAAGCCTGAAGATTACCTAGCACTTTAAAAGTTTACACAGCAAAGATATTAAAGCCCACAACTTATTATCAACTTGTTATTTTCCCTATGTGCATAACTGATAGCAAGACCTAGGAGAAGAGGAAAAGGTAGAGATCCTCAGACTAAATGGGTTTTGTTCCCATAAGAATGCTATCTTTGATAGCTCCTTCTGGTGCACCCAGAAGTCAATTTTCTCTAGTGTGTCTTAGTTGTACCCTCTTGAGGGACACCTGCCCAGAACACTAAACTGGGACATGGCTATTATGTGTGTTGTCCTGGATGGGCAAAATTCTGATGTCTCTTCTGACCCAGAGACCAGGTATATGTCCCTCCTCTAAGATGACTTCCCTGTCTTCATCATTAACAAAGGCTCATTTTCTTTCTTCTGAAAACAAAGTATAGAAAGGTAGAGATTAGGAGTCAGGCCAGACGGACACAGGGACTAGGTTTGATCCCTGGCATGATGTGCTGGCCCCAACCTGGGGGTGCTCTGACAGGGCAACTGAGACTGGGTATGGTGGCAAGCACCTGCAATCCCAGTGCTTGGGAGGCTGAAAACAGGAGGATCACTATGAGTCTGATCTGTGTAGTGAAACTCTGTAGACCCTGTACTAAATACATTAAAAAAAAAAAAAAAATGACAGAGAAAGAAAAGTGAAGTATAGCAGGCTTGATATTTCCTCTAGAGGACAGGAGTCAGTATGTCCCAGTGAAAACTGTCCTCCAAGTCTTAAGAACTGCCACTAACCTTATGTCATTTTTTATTTTTTAGTTATATATTTGCTATAGGGTCTCATTTCACAGCTCAAACATGTAGTGATCCTCATGTCTCAGCTTCCACAGCACTAGGATTACAGATGTGCACCACCATGCCCGGTATCCATGGCCAGCATTGGGCACCTGGGGTGTAACCAGTACAGCATGTAGTACCCAGGATTGAATCTGGTTCCTTGCACTTGCCAGGCAGGCACTTAGATCACTTAGCTATCTCCTTGGTCCATCAATTTTATTTCTAAGACAAAATCTCACTTTGCATTTTGACTGGTCTTGAACTATGTAGCCCAGGCTGGCCTCGAACTCACAGCTAGCCTCATGCCTTACATTCCCAAGTGCTGGGATTACAGTTGTGAATCTACTGTCATTCTTATATGGTGGGCAAAGTCCTATGTTTTATGACATAGGGATATACATTTTCTAATTCTTAGATTTAAAAGTACCCCTTTTTAAATGTATTTGGTACAGGGTCTATAGGGCTCACTACACAAATCAGACTCATAGTGATCCTCCTATTTTCAGCCTCCCAAGTGCTGGGATTATAGGCACGCACCACCACACTCACTCTAAATCTTCCTCTCAGCACACCCTGGAAGCTGGGCTGATACAGCGAGCTGGGAATTGAACCCAATCCCTGCATTCCTCTAAGCAGGCGCTTTATTTTATTTATTTTTATTTTTATTTTTATTTTTTTTGTCTTTTTGAGACAGGGTCTCACTATGCAGTTCAGGCTGACCTCGAGCTCACTTTGTAGCTCAGGCTGGTCTCGAACTCACAACAATCCTCCTGCCTCAGCCTCCCGAGTGCTGGGATTACAGGCATGCGCCACCACGCCCGGCCTAAGCAGGTGCTTTAATCCACTGAGCTATCTGGCTGGCCTGTAGCAATTTTTAGAGAGCAAATCTACAAGGTGAGGGGGGCCCAAGACAGGAAGCATGGGAACATGCTAGGTGGGTATGAGGTGGGAGAAAACTACTTTTCTAAGTTTCCATAAAATGACAATTTCCTCATCTCCTGTCTACATTCTGTTATTTCTTCTGTCCTACTTCTGGCCCAGAGGCATGTATGTCTGCAGGACACATTCCTACAGAGTGACTCAGTCCTTTAGCAGTATAGTGTCAGTGCCCTAGCTGAAGAGACCATGCCTGAGTGACATCCTTGCAGCACTGCTCCAGGCTACCCCAGGTGGCCCACCCTTCCCAGATCATCCTCCAGGTGCACAGTGACTGGCGAGGCCTCATCCACTGCCCACCTCACATACTACAGAAGCATGGACAACAGAAGTCTCTGGTCAGGACTGTCACTCTCACCAGGAGTCTCCTTGTACATGCTTCCTGTGATAGAAGAATCCAGAGACATCCCAAGTTAAGTTCCAGGCCAGAGTGAAGAGGGAAAGGAGACAGAGAAAGCTGCTTGAACCTACAGCTCTAATTAAATCAACAATGCCGAAAGAAAAAGCTATCAGAAACACATTCATTCCTTCTCTGGATGCCAGAGATCATGGTTCAGGGGGATTATGGTGTTTCCCAAAACCACCTTCCCTGGCCTTACCCTGGTTCTGCTAGGCAAGTGCCTCCACCCCCATGCTGGCCAGAAGTCAGGTTAGAGCACAGCATGAGCTACAAAAGGAAGCACCTAGACCAGAGTTTTCTTGAAAAAAAAACCCCTCATATAATAAACATTTGGCTCTAACTTCGAGTGTCCAATAATTCAGTAGTGAAATGCACTATATAAGCAACTGGGTAATCTACAAGGAGCATTCTACAGGGCCGTTTTTCTCACACCATTGTGGGGAAGTTAGAAAACTATTTTGAGGGCTGGGGATGAACTCAGGACCTTGTGTTTGCCAGGCAAGTGTTTATTCTACTGAGCTATCTCTCCTGCCCTGAAATTTATTAGTATAGTGTAAACTGAGTGTGACGGGACTTGCCTGTCATCCCAGTATTCTGCAAGGCTAAGGCAGGAGCAGAGAGAGCTGTAGCCTCACCCATGCAACTTAGTGAGACCCTGCCTCTACCAGCAAATAAAAATCAAAGGCTGGTGAGACAGCTTAGTTCAAAGGCCCAGAATTCAATGCCTGTATAAGAAACAGCTCCCATGTGTTTACCATGTACTTCATGGAATAGAAAAGCATTTTCCAAAGTGAGTTGTATAAAACAATGTAAGTTGTTTGTAACAGTGCATGTAGGGCCAGCAAGATAGCTCGATGGTTTAAAATACCTTCTTAGGGAAGTTTAGGCAAGCCCAGAGTCCATGGTTCAATTCCCAGCCCCATATGCCAGGCCAGCCCAGCCCCCAGGATGGGCTGAGCTGGCCACAAAAAAAAAAAAAAAAAAAAAATACGTAGACAACAGCTGGTAGAACGAGGCCAGGTTGGTGGCACACACACCTGTAACCTTAAGGCTAACACAGCTGAGACAGGAGGAGTGCTTCATCTTCCCGGTCATCTGGAATACTGAGTTCAATACAAACCTAACTACATAGTGAGACCCTGTCTCAACACAAAAACAGACAAAAAGAATGAAATTATTCCTAAATTGTTTTATGGAAACAAAACTAAAAAATCATAAATATTTCAAAGAAAAAAATTATGTATTATTTGAGCTTAGGAATATCTCTGCATTTGTTAGGAATCTAAAGAACAGATTTTAGGATTTTTTTTTTTTTTTGTCGTACCAGAGATTGAACTCAGGACCTTGCACTTGCCAGACAGGCACTTATGCTGCTGAGCTATGTCTCTAATCCTAAAGAACAGATTTTAAGAGCTATTATCTAATGAGTGCATCTTTTCAAGATGTAATTTCTTCTAAATGGAATAGTGAAGCTGGGTGTGGTGGCACACACCTGTAATCCCAGCACTTGAGAGCCTGAGGAAGAAGAATTGCCACAAGTTTAAGGCCAGCCTCGGTTACATAGTGAGGACAGGGTCAGCCTGAACTATACAGTGAGACCCTGCCTCAAATAAATAATAAATAAATATAAAAAATACTGAAAATACTACACCTTCCATAAATATAATCAATAGCTCCAAATTAATAAAGAGCAGTGCTGGATGTGATGATGCGTGCCTATAATCCCAGCTATGGAGGAGGCTGAGGCAGGATTGCAAGTTTGAGGAAAGCCTTGGCAAGTTAGCAAGTCCTTGTCTCAAAACAGAACTCAAACTCGCATGGAGATATCTATAGCTGAGCATTTTCTGGGTGCAATCCTTATTGTGTGTGTTTGTGCATGTGTGAGTTAGAGACACAGAGAGAAGTCACTCCTAACCCTAATCTGAATCATCCCAACTGTTAACACTGTGAATACTGTTCTGTACTGTGATTGAGAACGCATAAATGCACACAAGTATTACAAACAAAATGGACCACCAGCACTGTCAAAAAGGGTCCATATTCATCACAATGTGGATCAGATGTCTTTTTGGTATGGCTATAATCTCCTTGCTTTTAGAGTATTCAGTCACTATTACAGAAAATGACGCATTCTATGCTAAGTCAGGCTAAAAAGAAAATTACATATAGCATTAAGACCGTTCAAAAAACAATGGAAATTTATTTCACTTGAAAGTTGCTTTTTAAACAACACATCAAAGACAAAAACCAAAACATACAATTCTTTTTGGGCTTTGGACTTGTAGAAATCTCTTTGCCTCAGTCTCTGGGAGCACTGGGGTCACAGGCATAGGCCACCACACCTGGCCCAGAGCAGAATTCTCACTACATTGTGGTGAGATCCTTTTCCAGCTGCAGAACAGTTTCCTTGAGGGCTGGATCCGCTGCCCAGTTGACTTTACTCCCCAAAATGAGGTTCTATAAAAAAACAAAAACACTATTAAAATATAAATACTTTTAAACTTTAACAAGATTTTTTTTTTTTCTTTTTAATGTATTTAGTACAGGGTCTACAAGGACTCACTACAGAGCTCGGACTTGTAGTGATCCTCCTGTTTTCAGTCTCCCAAACTCTGGGATTACAGGTGTGCCACCAGGCCCAATCTCAATTGCCCTCTCAGCATGCCCTGAGGCGGGGCCAGCATTGCAGGCAGGCATGTGGGGATTGAACCCTGGTCTCTGCATCTGCCTAAGCATGCGCTTTAGTCCACTGAGCTGTCTGGCCGGTTTGGAACAAGATTTTTTTAAACAAGTCCCTTCAGTAAACTTATGTAATATTTCTTCAACATTTAGTAGGCAAGTACAGAAGCTCTGTATTGAAGAAGAAACAGCAATACTCTCTTGTCTTCATTTCCACTTTCAGGAGGCTTCAACAAGAGCATACTACGTGGGGTGAGATGGTTCATGGCTGTATTCCCAGCACTCAGGAGGCTGAGGCAGGAGGATTATTGTGAGTTCGAGACCAACCTGAGCTACAAAGTGAGCTTAAGGCCAGCCTGAACTGCATAGTGAGACCCTGTCTCAGACAGACAAAAAAAAAAAAAAAGAGCATACTTACATTTCTGGTGTTTTTTTAAAATAGGTCATCAGTTTTCACCAATAGCTTTTACTCCCCCCATCCAGTTCCTGGGTCAAACCCAGGGCCTCCTCACACTGGACAGGCTAGTGCTCTACCCCTCAGCCACAGGTCATTTTGCATTTCTCCGTGAGAGACACACCTTAACTCTGGTTTTCAAAAGAGGCACAAATCATGAGTTCTCTGCATATTTAGTTTTAAGACCCTAAAAATGCTGAAGAGTACCTTTGAGGGACACTGTACAGGAATGATGAGGGTCATGCTTAATTAAAATTCTGATCATTATTCTATGAACAAATGTGGTTCAATGACCGAGATGTTTAGGATAACAATAAGTTATGCTATTAGGTATAAAAGTGCTACAGACTTCAGTCTATATAATTGCTGTCAGTGAATGAAAGGGCCAGTACAGAGCAACCCAGCAGAATTTCCAGTGGTGGGTGTAAGTGAGCACGTGGTGGAGAGGGAACTTTTAGAGGCTGATGGCATGAGTACAGAGCTCCTCAAGTTGGCGGAAGCTATGTTCTAGCAAAAAAGCAACAAATTCAGTACAGCCAAATGAAGTCACTCACAGGAGATGAATAAAGTCAGAAGTCTCAACACAGCAAAAGGAATGGAGGCATGAAATGGAAGAGTTCTGTACTTGGGATTCCAGCCGTCGCTGTGACTCTCATGGGCCCAGGCTCTACAATTCCTGTGACTGCCACCAGCGGTCCAAAACTCAGCGACACAGTGCTCCAAGTTCCCTTATATATTTGTTTTCACAAACTGTTATATTTTAATTGTAAAATTTATATTAGTTCAATGCATGCTTGTGGCAAAGGCTTACATTCCTCACGTGGAGTTGGCACATGCACACGTGTCTCAATTCATCTAGGTGCCTTCCTCTCCCACCCCTCCTTCCCCATTATTTCTCTTCCCACAAGCATAAGACTTCTCTCCCTGATTCTATCTTTTACTTTGTTTTGTTTTTTTTAATTTTTTTATTTTTTTTGTCTTTTTGAGACAGGGTCTCACTATGCACTTCAGGCTGGCCTTAAGCTCACTTTGTAGCTCAGGCTGGTCTCGAACTCACAACAATCCTCCTGCCTCAGTCTCCCGAGTGCTGGGATTACAGACATGCGCCACCACGCCTGGCTGTTCTTTTTATTTATGCCTTGGATTTCTCATATGGTTTGGATTTCTCATATACTTCTCAACTAAGTGCTGCCATGTGACATATGTAATAAACCACGTCAGATTTATTTCATTCCATATTATGTTCTTAAGGAGCATCCATTTCCCTACAAGTGACTCAGGTTTATCTTTCTAAATGGCAGCATCCTGTGCATGGAGACTGCACTTTCTTAATGCACTTAAGATGATGGACATTAGGGACTAGGGAGATGGCTCAGTGGAATAAGCACTTCCCTGGCAAGTGCAAGGGCTGATCAGGTTCAATCCCTGGTTCCGCAAAAAAAAAAAAAAACCCCATGATGGACATGAAGACCACTTCTAGTGTCTAGTGATTATGCACTGTGCAGCTACAATCACAGTTATGCAGGGATCACTGCAATGTGCTGTTTTTTAAACCTTCCAGGAAGACATCTAGGAGGGAACTAGTCAGATAAAATGAAATTTTTAATTTGTTAAGGAATTTCCAGTGTTTGCATCAGTTTACACTCACACCAACAACGGAGAAGGGTTCCTTTTCCCCAGAGCTGGCCCTTGCTTTTCTGGCATTTGTTCTTATTTCCTGATGATGGCATGCTTTCCAGAATAAGATGAAATCTGAGTGCTTTGATTCACATTTCTCTAACAGCTGGCAATGCTGAAAATTTATAACATATTAATTGGCCATTTGTAGTAGTACTGAGAAGTATTTATCCAGTTCAGTGGCCCATTCTTTTTTTGTATGTTTACTTTTTTATGTATTTCGTATAGGGTATGATTATGCAGCTCTAACTCATAATGATCCTCCTGTTCTCAGCTTCCTTAGTGCTTGGATTATAAGCATGCACCATCATGCCTAGTCTAGGTCCGGGCTCTGCACACCTGGGGCTGGGGCCAGTGTGGCATGTAGTGCCGGGGATCAAACCCTATTCCTTAAGCTTGCCAAAGCAGGAGCTTAGTCCACTGAGTTATCTCGCCAGCACTTTTTGTTTTTTTTGAGATACGGCCTGGCTATATAGTTCATGAGCTCACTTTGTAGCCCAGCCTGGTCTTGAATTTGCAAGGATCCTTCTGCTTCAGGTTCCCAAGAGCTGGGATCACACGCATGAACAACCACACCTGGCTCCCATGAGATAGCTCAGTGGACTAAAGTGCCTGCTTAGGCAAGCTTAGGCAAGCACAGGACCATAGTTCAATCACCAGCACCATATACTGTGCCAGCCCTGCCCCTAGGGCAGCCTGAGCCCCCTAAAGTCTGGGTGTAGTGGTGCACACTTGTAATACCACTTCTAATACCTGGGAGGCTGAAACAGGATTACTATGAGTCTGAGCTGTGTGGTGAGACCCTGTAGCAATAAAAAAATAAATTAAAAAATCCCACTTGTTTGGTGGTGGTAAACCCACGGCACATGTGATGCAGTGGACATCCAGAGCTTCCTCTGTAAGCCAAGTCACCCCAATACTTGACAACCAGATGACAGCTGTTTTTTCTAAACTAAAACCTCAGTATTCAGGTTTAATTGCAGCGTTGGCATCTTGTGCTAAGTGGGTTTGGGCTTGCATTTTGGGGACTCAGCCTCTTAGAGGTTCGCCTTCACCTCTGTAGCCAGACAGCACATGCCTGTAATCCCAGCACTATGGGAGGCTGGGTCACGTGTGCTGAAAGTTTTGAGTCCTCCCTGGGCAACTTACGGACATGATGTCTCAAAAAGGGGTTGAGGATGTAGTTCAGTGTGAACATCCTAGGTTGAATGAAAGAGAAAATCTTTTAAAAGGAATATATAAAATTAAAATTTGATGAAAACATGTTGGACATGGTGGCACATGCCTGTAATCCTAGCACTCAGGAGGATGAGGCAGGAGGATTGCTGCAAATCTGAGGTTGGTCTGGGGCTATACTGAGTGCAAGGCCAGCCTGAATGACTACTACTTGGGAGACCCTGTCTCAGGAACAAAAAGAATGATACCAAAGTTTATTATCAATTGATGTGCCCCAGACCCTATGGTGGGATTTGCTTGTGATGGTGCTAGAGTCAAACCCAAGGCCTGGAGCATGCAGGGCAGGAGCGCCCCCCTGCGGTAACTCTCAGCAGCAGTCAGGCTTGGAGCCCAGATGCCACCACACTTACCCAGGTCCCCATTACCCTCAAACTTGGAACCTACAGCTATCTGAGACACTTCATCTGAAGCTGGAAAAAAAACATGCCATTTATAAATCGTGTCTAACCACAATGAAAATTGAACATTCATAGAAAGCACTAAAATATAGCATGGAGCAGGGGCACATTCCTTTAATGCCAGCTACTTGGGAGACAGAAGCAGGAGAATAAAAGAGAACTTATGACTGTAATAATAATACTGCTGTACCAGAATTTTACATATGAAAATAGAACAAACATTAGTACTAAATTATTAGGATTTTTGCAGTGCTGGGCCTGAACCCAGGGCTTCACGAATTCTAAGCAAGTCCTCTCACCTGAGGCCACATCTTCAGCCCTGGTACTGAACGATCTCTTTTCAGGATATGACTAAAGTAAGTCAGAACTATAATCACACTGGGGGCCAGGGAGATGGCTCAGTGGAATAAGTGTTTCCCTGACAACAAGCACAAGGGCCTGAGTTCAATCCCTGGTTCTGCCTCCAAACACACACACACAAAAAAAACAAACTTAAAAAATTTTAGTTTGGAGAGATGGCTCAGCAGAACAGCACTTCCCTGGCAAGTGCAAGGGCCTAAGTTCAATCCCCAGTTATGCCCCAACCCCAAAAAAAGACTGCTATAATCACACTGACTGTGATTTACAAAGTTCTCTATCCTTCCTTCTGGATTTATACAAATGTTACCTGGAACACATGCTGAGTAACAGTAGTAATGTCCATCTCCATCTGTAGGCTTCGCTGCATGGCCTTTATTTTGTCTGAATTTTCCATACTGTCCAACTCCTCCTTCTGTTTCTTCTTCTCAGCTTGTATTTCTAAGAGTTTATTTTCTGAAGCGTGTTTTAATTCTGTTAGGATAAAATAAAACCACATCTTATACACAAGAGCTCTACTAGCAAAATTCTTGTAAAAGTAAGAAGCACAATATTTCTTGGTTACTTCAGTCACAAGAAAAATTTGACTTAACAGCAGCCAGGTTGTAGGTTCTAAGTGATGTGAAATGACTTCCTCGGTACAAAGAACGATAATTGTTTTTGGCAGTACAGACCAATCCAGCAGTATCCTGGATTTCTGCAGTGCTGGGGACTTAACTCTGGGCCTCTGAAGTGGGCTATCTTCTTAGCTCTTTTGTATTTTGAGACAGAGTCTTGTCAGATTGCCTAGTTTTTGCTTGAACTTATGATCCTCCTGTCTCAGCCTTTCAGACACTGGGATTACAGGTTTGTGCCAACGCATCTGGCTCTAGCCTCATTTGTTCATTTTGAGACAAGGTCTTGCTGCAGTGCCCAGACTACTTCTGTCTCCCAAGTAGCTGGCATTAAATGAATGTGCCACTGCTCCCTGCTATCTTTTAGTGCTTTCCATAAATATTCAAGGCATTTATGTGTGACCAAGAAGCTATATATAATAGCTTAAAGTGGCACCATGCAAAACAAAAATTACTTTAAGTTGCCAAGTTAGGAGATCTATTACATGTTTTCTGCCCCCTGACTTTTTTTTTTTTTGTAGAACAGGAGATTGAATTCAGGCCCTTGCACTTGACAGGCAAGCACTTATTCTATTGAACTATCTCCCCAGCCCCTGCTTTCTCCCCTTTATGTCAAACCATGTTTATATTTCTTAAGACATGTTCTTATTACACAGATTAGACTCACAGCAATCCTCCTGCTTTCAGCCTCCCATGAGCTGGGATTACAGGCATGTGCCACCATGCCCAGTCTCAATCTCCATCTCAGCTCACACCAGGGGCTGGGCTGGCATAGTATGCTGGGAGACTGAACCCAAGTTCCTGTGCCTCCTAAGCAGGTGCTTCAGTCCTCTGAGCTATCTGGCAGCCAAAAATGTTTTTCTTTTAATTTTTTATTTATTTGGGACAGGGTCTTGCTACAGAGCTCCGAGTTGTAGTGATTCTCTTATCTCAGTCTTTCCAGCATTGGGATTACAGGCATGCACCACAGTGCCTGGTGTTGGTGGCTGGCTTGAGGTGGGGCTAGACTGGCTTACGGTACTGGATATCAAACCAAGTTATCTTCCAGACTAAAATGCTTTGAGACTTATACTTTAGTTTGAAAATATAAAGGGACCTATCTTAAAGTTTAGTTTTGACATTAATATATTAAAAGTAGGTGGAATACAATGCAAAAAAATGAAACATCAAAAAGTGATCAAAGGGGTGGGGAGATGTCTCAGTGGAATAAGCGCTTCCCTGGCAAGTGCAAAGGCCCGAGTTAATCTCCGGTTCCACATACACACACACACACAAAACCCCGTAGGTTTGGTTCCTCACCACCAAAACTAAAGCCCTGGGTTTGATCCCTGCCCTAGGGTAGGCTAGGCCTACCAAACCAAACCAAAACAATAATAATAAAACATGCCAGCGGTATAAGCACCTCCCTGGCAAGCACAAGGTCCTGAGTTTGATCCATGGTACCAAAAAAACAAAAACAAATACAGCAAAATACTTTCATTTTGTACTATGGGAAACCACTCAGAATACTGCAAAGCTCAGGGGCATCTAAGAACGTGACCCCACTGCCCTGGGCAGGTGCCCAGTGGCATACAGTTATGTAAGTATGACTCAGCACAAATAAACCCATAGGTGATGGTGATGGCACCTTGTAGAAAAGTAAATATGGGGTAACAACCTGTGTAAGAATTATGCAATAAAGACAAAGGCTGCTCTTGCACTCTGCTCTGCTCCTTGCTGCCTGTTGCTGTTACTGATGTCTTGCACACATATGTTCTTTAAAGTGGGGACCTCACCTATGAAAATCTCCCCTGGGCTTCCCAAGTGGGCCGACACTTATTTTTATTTATTTATTTATTTATTTATTTATTTATTTATTTATTTAGTCTTTTTGAGACAGGGTCTCACTATACAGTTCAGGTTGGCCTTAAGCTCACTTTGTAGCTCAGGCTGGTCTAACTCACAATAATCCTCCTGCCTCAGCCTCCCAAGTGCTGGGATTACAGGCATGCGCCACCACTCCCGGCCGACGCCTATTTTTTAAATTGATATGTTGAAAACTTATTTTTTTTTTTTTTAAAAGAACTTTTCAAGGGGCCAGGGAGATAGCTCAGTGGAATAAGTACTTTCTTGGCAAGTGCAAGGGTCTGAGTTCAATCCCCAGTTCCACCAAAAAAAAAAGAACTCTTCAAAATAAATTTCTGTATCAATTTTTTTTTCTTTCTTTCTTTCTTTGTTTGTATTTGGTCTCACTACACAGCTCAGACTCACAGCGATCCTCCTGTTTTCAGCCTCCTCAGCACTGGGATTAAAGTGTGAACCACTATAGCTTGACTCGGTTGCTGGCTCAGCACACCCTGGGGGAGGGGCCGGCACAGCATGTGGGACTGGGCTTGAACCCTGGTCCCTGGGCTTGCCAAAGCAGGTGCTTAGTCTGCTGAGCTATCTTGCTGACCCTTTGCTACCAGTTTTCAAGAGGTGAAATGTATCCAACTATAGTGGATGAACTAGTGGTCAACTTGTAACACCCTGCTGAACTGAATCATGGTTCTGAGAAAGCCCAAATGAGGATTGTGGCTAACAGCATAAAAAGAACTGAGAGGAAGATGTTGTGCTTTTAATTCTCCTGAAAACCTGTCATGCTGGATTTCCTGCTATGAACTTCATTGTTATCATCAATGGAGGAGACTCAGGTCCTTGCTATTGCTGAGCATTGCTATGGTGATTTTAGGGGTAGTTTGGGTCTTCACCTTCAGCATCACTTCCCAGCTCCAGGGGAGTCCTCCAACTGCTACCACAGATCTTTCACCCTGCTGGTACAGATCTTCCAGCTTCCATCAGCAGCCTTGGGTTCTCCTAATGCAGATTCTTTTTTTTTTTTTTTTTTTTTGGTTTTTTTAGTACAGGGTCTACAGGGTCTCACTCTAGATAGGACTCAGTGATTCTCCTGTGTTCAAACTCCCAAGAGCTGGGATTACAAGTGCATGCCACCACATCTAGCCTCTAGCCATCTCAGCATACCCTGAGGGTGGGGCAGGCACAGCACGCAGGGGATCGAATCTCAGCTGTATCTGCCTAAGGAGGCACTTTAAACCGCTGAACTATTTGGCCAGACTTAATGTACATTCTCGATACAGACTTGCATGAGATGTTGTAGGCTTAGGCTTCCAGCTGGACTCCTGTAGGAAACTTCCATGGGCTCTTATGTGTTCAGCTGGACTTGTATAAGACATTACCATGAGATCTAGGCCCTCAGCTGGCTTTTTTTGGGCTTTCAATGTTTTTTTTTTTTTTTTTTTTTGCAGAACTGAGGATTGAACTCAGGCCCCTGCGCTTGCCAGGGAAGCACTTATTCTAGTGAGCCATCTCCCTGACCCCTCTGGGCTTTCTAGTGTGTGGACAGAATGCTTACACTATTCACCATTTGACTACTATAAAATAAACCTGTAAATTATGCATTCTGCATTAAATTTATTCCCTTGAAAACCCTGACTATAACATCAAATATAAAGTGTTCTACATACGTAATCTCTTCTTTCTAACATCAAGTAGTTTTTCTTCTAATTCCCAAGATTCCTGTTATTAAAATAAAAATGTTATTAAAATAAACTTTTAAAAATGAGACAAAATAAAAACATTAAAGAATATTATGTTACCGAGATTCATCTATTACTGTTTCTAAAGTTCCCATTTTTATTTTTATTATTTTTTTTTTTTGTCTTTTTGAGACAGGGTCTCGCTATGCAGTTCAGGCTGGCTTTAAGCTCACTTTGTAGCTCAGGCTGGTCTCGAACTCACAACAATCCTCCTGCCTCAGCCTCCCGAGTGTTGGGATTACAGGCATGCGCCACCACGCCCGGCTTAAAGTTCCCATTTTTAATTCCTATATTTCTCTACAACAAAAATTTAAGGCTGTACTTTAAGTTTTAAATTTTAAATAGAGAATTTGCAACATTAGTCAAAGATAACGGTGTGGAAGCCGGGCGTGGTGGCGCATGCCTGTAATCCCAGCACTCGGGAGGCTGAGGCAGGAGGATTGTTGTGAGT
>PVKA01025787.1:0-32615 GCA_004027165.1 Ctenomys sociabilis
AAAAAAAAAAAAAAAAAAAAAAAAAAAAAAAAAAAAAAAAAAAAAAAAAAAAAAAAAAAAAAAAAAAAAAAAAAAAAAAAAAAAAACAATATAATTTTGGAAATATTAGCTAGAACAATTAGAAAAGAGAAATAAAATACTTTTTTAATTATGCCTCAGTTGATAAGTATTTAGGTCATTTCCAAGTATTACTCAGCTATAAAGTGATATAAACTTGAAGCTTTGTAGGTAACTCAGTGCAATTAAAGGTTATACTCATAAGTTAAATAAATCAGGCCCACTTGTATAAACACCAAACAAAAAGAGAGAGAGGAATAAGATTGGAAAAGAAGTGAAATTATCATTATTTGCAGATGATATGATATTCTACATAGAAGATCCCCAAATCTCCAAGTCTTGTAGCTTTAATTACCAATTTAAATAACATAGCAGGATATAAAGTCTATACCCCAAAATCTGTAACATTCTCTGTGAATGCACAAGAGAGAAATTAGGGAAACCATGTCTTTAGCAATAATATCCAAAAAATGAAATACTTAGGAATCAATCTCAAAAATAAAATAAAAGATTTATAGAGTGAAAATTATGATCTTATGAGGAAAGAGATTGAAGAGGATTTGAGAAAAATGCAATGATAATGATGCTTCTGGATATCCCGATTAAAGTATCATTAATATACATCACAGAGGGGCTGGCCAAATAGCTCAGCAGATTAAAGCACCTGCAAGCTGTGCAAGGGCAAGAAGTTTGACCCCTGGCCCTGCCTTGCTGGTCCTGCCCCTGGGGCTTTCTGAGACAGTGATGCTGAGTGTGGTGGTGCACACCTATAATCCCAGCTCTTGGTAGGTTGTAAACAGGTGGACCACTATAAGTCTAATCTAGTAATAAGACCCTAAACACCCTTCAGACCCTTCCTTTAAATACAGAAAAAGAAATACACATCACAGAACTAGAGAAAACTTTCTTCAAATTCATGAAACCGGAAGAGATACAGAATAGCAAAAGCAATATTAGGAAACAAAGGCAAGGCAGGAGGCATCAAATTCCCTGACCTAAAATACTACTATAAAGCTAATGTGATTAAATCAATATGATACTGGCATCGAGACAGATCTGAGTATCAGTGAAACAGAATAGAAGATGCAGAAACAACTGCAAAAGTACTCAACCACCTTACATTTGATAAAGGGGCCAAATGTACCCACTGAAAGAAAGATAGCCTCTTTATGAAATAGTATTGGAAAAAATAGCTTTCCAAAAACCAAATACTAAAACTAGACCCATACCTACCCCATGCACATATAGCCACAAAGGGTAAAGATTTAAGTGTTAATACAGAAACACTAAATCTGCTGGAAGAACACGTAGATAGAAATCTTAAAGATATGGAGCTCTTTAAGAGTAACAAAGGATTTATGAAAAAATGAAGAACTTCACTGTAAATACTTCAAAGAATCAACAACTGGGATCTAATCTTTTTGAAGTTTCAGTACTTCAAAGGAATTCTCCAACAGAGTGAAAAGGAAAACCCAGAAACTGGGAAAAGATTATAGCTGAGTGTCCTTTTGACAAAGGCCTTCTATCTAGAACACACAAAAGATTTGAAAATAATGGCCTTGTGTGGTGGTACATGCCTTTAATCCCAGCACTGGGGAGGCTGCGGTAGGAGGATTATTGTGAGTTGGAGACCAGCCTGAGCTACAAAGTGAGCTAAGGGCAGCCTGAATTGCATAGTGAGACCCTATCTCAAAAAGACAAAAGAAAAAATTGAAAATAAGAGCCCACCCCACCTAAATTCAAAGTCCCAGTTAATAAATACCTCAACAGATTAAAGCAATTGCTTAGACAGAGTGCAGCCGTTGAGGTTCTTTTCCAGACCTGCCACGCTGGCCCCACCCCTGCGGTGCTCTGAGATGGTGATTGAGACTGGGCATGGTGGTGCATGCCTGCAATCCCAGCACTTGGGAGGCTACATACAGGTGGATCACTATGAGTCCAATCTACTTGTAGTGAGACCCTGAAGACCATGTACTAAAATACAAAAATAAATAAATAAATATTAAAAAATAATACAAAAATGAAATAATAAAAATGAAAATGAGCATCTAAGATGAACATACACTTTTCAGATGAAGAAATATAAGTAACAAGTAAATATGTGAACAAATGTGCAACATCATTGATCATTTGAGAAATGAAATTAAAATCACACTGAGATTCCATCTCACTCCAGAAAGAAGGGCTAACATCAAGAAGTCAGCCAAAAACCCATGATAGAGAGGATGTGGGAAAACAGGAGCCTTCTCCATTGTTGGTGGAGAGCACACTAGTACAGCCTCTATGGAAATCAGTGTGGAGTTTCCTTAAATTCTAGGACAGGAAATCCAATTGAAGCCAGCTACTCCCCTCCTGGGTATTTTGTCAGAACTGAAAACCTCACACCACAGTGATATATGTGCCCTCATGTTTATAACAGTGCAATTTGTCATAGTGAAATCTTGCAAACAACGCACATGCTGAGGAACTGAATGGATAAAGAAGATGTATTTTTACATAATGGAGTATTATTCACCTATAAAATAGGACAAATTTGAGACCTTTGTCAGTAAATAGATACAACTAAAGAACATTGAAGTGAAACATATCAGATCTACATATGCAAACATCTTATTGTCTTCTTATTGTAAGAACCTGAAAAGAAAATGAAATCTGAAGGGCACAACAGATACTTGGTAAAAGGGAATAAACTTACTCAAAATGGAAGAGTTACTGAGTTGAGAGGCCAGGTAAGGGAGTGGGGAAAGAAATATAACTATGCATGTAAGCAGGATGTTTTGGACAACTGTACTGTGGATTTCTGCTGGTTTTGGAAAGGAGCAGATAATGCTTAATTTGTTGTGTCTCCTTTCATAATTGTACTTGTCTTCTTAATTTCTTATACATTTATTAAAATTTCTTCTTCCAATATTGCACACATACATCTTGTAGTGTGAATAACTGGTTGAAAGACAACATTTTGTATTACAACAAATATTGTGAAATTCTTATTACTTTATTAAGTGAAATTCCATATCTCCTATCATATTTTCTGCTTTAGTACTTTATGTATTCTTTAAAAATAAAAAATAGGGGTCGGGGAGATGGCTCAGTGGAATAAGCGCTTCCCTGGCAAGCACAAGGACCTGAGTTCAATCCCCAGTTCCACCAATAAATAAATAAGTAGATATATTAATTAATTTAACAAAATAAAATAAAAAATAAAGATGTGTATGCATTCAGTGTCTTGATGTGTCAAAGCTAATTTTAAAACATTTCCTACATTTATTATGCATATATTTTGATTTCCTATTTTGTATTCTATCTATACATATATGTACACACGCACACAGCACAAATCAAACATTTTCATAGATTTTCTTCAAACTGAGAATAGATACACAAGTAAAGTTGAGGTCACAGGAAGACACAGAGAAATATTTTTTCCAAAAATTATTAACAGAACTAGGTTTCAGATCAGCTGAAAGATTATTGTACTGTTGTGTGCAGCTTAAAATGTAGGTTACCAGGGAAACACGCATGCTACCTTCAAAGACTATTACCAACACCTCAGCTAGACTGATAGACATTGCTTAAGGCCAATTGAAAGGATAAAGAGAAGTCCTAGCCTATCAATACAAGGAAATAGGATCAGGCTCTGTCAAAGTAGAGAGAATCGCTCTTCTTTCCAGGAGAACTGTTGAGGTGGTCTCCTCAGTATGCATGTATCAAATTTGTAGGTATTCTACCATCTGGCTCCAGGGCACATATTCACACTTTCACTGTTCATTTTGTCTATCTCAACTGACTTCCACGTGACAGAGTTATGGTTTTAAAAGGAACTGTCCTCCACAGACTCATACACTGAGGGGTTGATCACCAGTGTATCAGTACTCTCAGGTAGTCCCTGTAGAGGTGATTGGATCACAAGGCTCCTATCTTCAGAGCTCAGTGGGATACTAGGGAAGAGCTCCAACTGGAAGAACCAGATCTCCAGGACCTTGCCTTTGAAGATTACATTTAATCCCAAGCACCTATATCTCCAACTCTTTCCTCTCTACTTCATGTTATGAATTTTTTTTCCACCATGATAATTCCACCCTGGAGGTGACTAAAGTTGAACTGAACAACTCTTTGATTTGTGTTTACTATGGATTTGCTCCACCAATGGAAAGCTGAAAAATACAGATATCAGAAAGTAACACTTTTGTTGTTGCTACAACAAAGTACTACAGACTGAAAAACTTACAAACACTAAGAGTGTAGGTGAATCACAATTCTTGAGATTGGAAAGGCCCATAAAACTATACCAACATCTCACGATGTTTATGTGGCAGAATGATTAGCAAGCTTTCCTGAGGTTTAGTACTGACTTTCAAAGCTTCTCCCTTGATAACGGCACTTAGAACTTTCATGAAGGAGGACCCCTAACTAATATGCCTTCTTAAAGGTCACACACTCTACTACCATTATTATGGTAATTCAAATTTCCACATGAAATTTGTCTGAACATAGAAACTACAACAATAATTTTTACACAAAAATTTAGAAATCCATATACAACATTGCAACAGGACAGTCCTATGACATTTTTTAACTTGTCTCTTGTTTTCTTTTATTACCCTTTTTTAAACAAACATTCCTTGAAGGAGTGTAGCAGGAATTGATGTGACATTAGAAGCACTGTGCATTTAGAAGACCAGAATGACAGGGATTACAAGCATGGCTCTAGTATTACACATTGCTATCTGCAGTGAAGTTCCTTAGTTCACAGATATCAGCATATATAACCAGGGTGAAACCCAATGGAGATTCTCATTGCCTTAACTATCTTGTGTGTATAACTGTATGGTTTTGCCCCTGCCGTGTTTCTTAGCTTTTCCCCTTGCCCTCTCTTTTTTGTTTAATACTTAAGTTCTGCCTTTCCATTTAGTTGTGCTATACCTTTCAATTTTTATTTCTTTCTTTGAGTTCTTACACTAGGGAGACTATATGATATTTACACATGTGGGTCTGGTTTATTCATTTACAAGTATGTCTTACATATATAAGTTATATCCACTCACATATGAAGGTTTTGAGTTTATCACTCTTTATAGTTGAGTAATAGTCCACTTTATAAAAATACCACAGCTTTTTCTATGCATTAGTCAGGTGATGGGCATTTTGGCTATCAAAAATTGTGCTGCTATAAACGTGGATGCACATACGTCACTATGATACGATGGTTTCAATTCTTTTTCAAAAATTTCCAGTAAGGGGATAACTGGATTGAATGAGATTTCCAGTCCTAGGTTTTTAAGGAGTCTCCACGCTGATTTCCATAATGGACACACCAGTCTACATTCCCACCAGCACTGGAGAAGGGTTCCCTTTTCCCCACAGCCTCTGCAACATTTGTTGTTGGTTCATTTCTTTATGATAGCCATTCTTGCTGGGGTGAGATTGTATCTCAGTGTTTTAATTCACATTTCATGGATGTCTAGTGAGGTGGAGCATTTCTTTTAGTGTATTTATTTGCTTCTAGAATTTCTTTCTCTGACAAGTATATTTTCATTTTAGATGCCCATTTCTGGATTGGGTCTTTAAATTTAGGGACTCTAATGTTTTTTTACTTCTTCATAAATTCTAAAGAGCAGACCTTTGTCTGAGTGCTTATTAGTTAAGGGTTTTTTTTTTTCCATATTTGTGGATTGTCTTTTCACTTCGTTGGCAGTTTTGTCTGATGTGCAAAAACTTCTAAATAAGGAGAGGTCCCAGTTGTTAATTCATTCAAGTATTCCCCATGCAGTTTGATTTTTGTTTATGAACTGTTTGCCTACTCCTATGTCTTCAAGAGTTCCTTCTACTTTCTCTTTCAGAAGACTTAGTGTTTCTGTTTTAATATTTAGATCTTTAATCCATTTTGACTTTAGTTTAGTGCATGGTGATTGACCTGAGTCATGTTTTAGTTTTTGGCATGCAGATAGCCAATTTTTCCAGCACCATTTGTTGAAGAGGCTATCTTTCTTCCAGTAAGCATGTTTGGCCCCTTTATTGAAGATATGGTGGCTGAGAGTATTTTTAGTTACTTCTGCATCTTCTAATCTATTCCATTGATCCTCAGGTCTATTTTTTTTGCCAATACCATGCTGAAGAAAATGAAAAAAAATTTGGTTCTCTGTATAGGGCAAACTGTGTGTTAGATATTTTGTCCCAATAATGGAAAGGTGATTGATACAGAGCTATTCCTTTTTGCTTATTTTTTGTGCTATAATTTTCAAAACAAATTAGTGTACATTCATTTTGTGCTTTTCCTTTTTTGTTATATTTTTTTTCTTTTTTGTGGTACCGGGGATTGAACTTAGGACCCTGTGCTTTCCAAGCAAGCACTTATTCTACTGAGCTTTCTCCCTGGCTCCTAGTGCTTTTCCTTTGTTCAGTGTGGTTCCTTATTTGGATTTAATGTTCATAATTATGGTATAGTTCTGCAAGTTGAGTACTGATGACTTTAAGAATGAGGAATGATTAGTTGAAGCAAAATGCCTAATAGTTTTGCAAAAGATAACTATAGAGATTAGCATTAGCAGCATTGTCATGCATATTTAAATCCGTACAATGCTTGAAAATTTCCAAGGAAAAAAACAATAAAGCTCCGAAGAGAGCTGTGATGTTTAAATTATTTTTGTTTAGGATTAGTAATTATTCAAGCACTAGAGATACAGAATGTAAACAACAATTGTTAGAGGAAGCACAATTTCCAGCTGCTATTAATCTTTGCCAACACTGATAAATTATGGTAGAAGACTAATTACATGAAGCTTTACAGACTCAGAAAATAGGTCCCAGATTTAAAACAGGATATAGACATCAGCAGGCATTAGGACTATCCTCTGTTCATTGATATTGCTTGTATCTAGTTGTGAAAACAAATGAACATCCTGACATTCTGAGTCTTTCCAAATCTTTAAAAAATATACTTTCATTTTGCATCATTGGTATTTATTAATCTAAATAATGGTGACATGTTATAATCAATGATAGTTAAATGGTATGTCAAGTTCAAACTGACTTTACAGAAAAGGACATTAAACATAAAATCCGTGGGACAGTAATTATCAGTGACAATATCATCAGAATATCTGGACAATGAACTTTTCCCATTAATTTTTAAAGCATTGAAACTTGGTACAATTTCATCAAGTTATAATGTTTGTGAATTACTTGCAATCATCTACCAGCTGCAGAAACAAAATCAGTACTGTTCTATTCATTTCATTTCCTTTATAACAAAGCATACTCTATTTTAAAGTTGGTAGCATTAATAGAAAGCAGTGTTAAACTATGGCAGTCCACACACAATTTCTTAGTTTTGTTGATCAAGGTTAATGACATAAATGGCTTAGTCACATTGAAACTTCCCATTTCAGTTTATTCTACACTATGAACTAAATGTTTGCATTCCCAATGCATTGGTATTTAAAGTGGAACATTTGGGATGTAAGTAGAGCTTTAGGAAGTCATTAGTGTGGGGCCTTCTCATTATAGAAAGAGATACCATAGCGTTTTGTCTATGAAAAAAGACAGTAAAATTTAACTCACCAGCACTAGAAACATATTAATAAAGCACAAAACTCCATAACTTGTAAGACATCTTTCCATATATTCAGCAAAATGTGCTCAAGTGCCTTTTTTATGAATTACAAAACTATTCCTTACAGGTAAAGAATATTTAATTCCCAGTTCCAACTGGGAATTAAAATGCATATCCAGTAAGAGCATCAACAAAGGATCTCAATACCAGGATTCTGGTATATGATTAGCTTTCCCTCCTATATACATTTCCTAAGCAGTTGAGTTCAAGCACACTTTCTTTATTCCTGTCAACAAATAGCTTAGCATTTTCCACAGTCAATTCCAAGGCTGCAGTTTTTGCTTGGATTTTGGCATAATATCTAAATTCAGGTCTGCATTCATTTTTGTTGTGTTGTTTCTATTCAGACATTCTCAAAACATTTATGGGGCTTTGCCAAATGCAAAAATAGCATGAAATAAATAGGTAGGATAAAAATTTCATAATGAGGTATGAAATTACTCTTGAAGTCTTCTGTCATCTAAAAGTAAGATGTCATCCCCATTGTACATTTTGCTTGCTTTTGTGCCTCTAAAACATATTGTAAATTTGTGCACATTGTGAACATCTAATATTTATCAAATGAATGAATAAACATAGCATAATTAAGCTACCATATTATAAAATAGTGTATGAATGATTTAAAGGGAGAAAAACTTCCCTAATTTTTTATTATCAAGGAGCCAGAGGTGACACTTTAGTTAAACTTTTCAATTACTACTTCCCAAGTATCTTACAACTCATCATTTGCTTTATTTTACTTATTCCAAAATAAAATTGCAGAAGGAGTTATTATATACTAAAACATAGAAGAAGCAACACATCATAAATAGCACATGAAAATTAGAAATTTGGTATGCTCTATTCCTTTGTATGCAAATTTTTTCATTCATCATCCCAGGAAAAAAGTCTCAAAATGGAGAATGTTGGCCTCTGCCACGTACTGATAAATGCTATTTTGTCCCCTTTTTTCTGAACTCACAGCGACCTGAGCTCTTCAAGTGGTGCTGCTTGTTGGACTGAACATCCCTAGTGTGGGTCAGGTGGGTTTGGCACATTCCTAGCATGGGAAGAGCCAGAAAAAACCTATCACTGTGAGACTTTCTACCATCAGATGTCTGGGAGAAAGGGTCCACCCCTCATCTATCTGTGTCCAAAAACACAATTAAGTCCACTGCCACCCCTCCTAGAAGCACTTTACTTTTTCTTTGCGATAATGTGGATAATGTGTTAAGTTGAATTTTGAAACAAAAGACACATCTCTGTGTCTTATAGACACAGAGATGATAAAAATATGTACCTTAAGAGAAGATGTTGGTGAATAAACTCCTACAGGCCACAAGGGCACAAAACCCTTAAAGAAAGGTGAGAGGAACATAACCTTTACAATTGGGTTTTCTTTTTTTTTTAAATGTATTTGGTTGTTGTAGGGTCTTACTACACAGCTCAGACTCATGGTAATTCTCTGGCTCTCAGCCTCCCCAGCGTTGGGATTGCAGGTAGGTCCCTTCATGCTAAATTCTGACCAGCTCTGCCCACCCTGGGAGTGAGACTGGCGCTGGGTGTGGTGCCTGAGATCAAATTATAGTCTCTGCACTTGCCTAAGCTTCCTTAAGCAGGTGCTTTAATCTGCTGAGTTATCTCACTGGCCCCAGACTTTGCTTTCTTGTGAAGGAAGAACGGAGATCTGCAAAGAAGTTTGGGCAAGAGTTGTCCACTTTTCCTTGATTATAGTGAGGTCATCCCTGAATGAGATCTTTGCTGATTTGGTGTTTTTTTTGTTTGTTTGTTTGACATTATTTCATTAATATCTTCTTCACAATTTTCAGGCACAGCAAAATTTCCTCCTCTCGCCTTTCCTTGCCTTATCTAATTGAAGCACTCCCCATGTCCTTGTCTTTCATCATCCTATTTTGTAGCCTGCTCTCCCTGCACAGCGCTTTATGCCTCCTCCAGGCAGTGCCTGCTTCTCTGGCAGGGCCTTGGCACCACTGTTCCACACCTGAAATAAGTTGTGGCTAACTCACCATGTGGTCACATGACTGACTGAGGAGAGTACAGGCCACGGGATGCCAAGCTTCTAGTGGACATTTCAATGGATTTGAATTTTTTAAGCTTATCATGTGAGACATCTCAATAAATCATCATCTGTCTGAAGAAACATGGCCACAACTGTGCCTCATAGAAATCGTGTCTTTAGAAACATGTAGTCTGGATTGGCAAAGGGAGTCCTGGGGCTGAGGAGTTGGAAAAGATACTGATTTTTTAAAAATCTTTTTCATTTCATTTTCTGTGTGGTGTGGTTGATACTGTATAAATTTTTATTTATTCAGAAGATATAATAACTATATTTTAATGAAGGAGAAGTCTAGTATCTCTAGCCTGAAAACATCTTCTTTTATACATATTAGCTAAGGAAATTATGAATCCTTTTTTAAAACTTTGTCCTTCTTTTTGGTGATGATGGTGGTGGGTGGTGGTAGTGATGGTGGTTTAAGACTATTAACCTAAGCTCCTATGTATTTTAACCCAGACAACATGAAGAGCCCTAGAATTCAGAATTTCACTTAATTATTTTAGCAAAAATTGATGAAAGCCACTTGAAAACTTCCTGTCTTGTGATAGTGTGCCCTGGTATAGCAGGAACTTAATGAGGGATAATAATAAAGATTAGGTTAATGATAATCACATCAAAATCATGAAAGTATGTTTTAAAAGCCTAAAATGAGTTTCCTGCTGAGATGATAAAAAGGGTTTTCTAAGGGCAAGTTGAGAATTGAATTTATACACAGTCCAATTAGCTTCACACAGAGGACAGAAGGAAAAAAAAAACTGACATGGCTCCATAGCTCACTTGCCATCCCATGGGGGAGGCACAACAAACCAACAGGATAATTACTGAACACCAAATTTGTTAGGCATTGATAGGTGCAAACTATTTCTAAATATATGTGACTGATAAAATGTGAAGCTTGGAGAAAGTGGTGCGTAGTCCAGCACAAACCACAAATTCAAATGTTGGCAAATGTTTAAAAAACTCACTCTGAACTGAGTCATCAGTTGTAGTAATTAAGAGCTGAGTGCTATTTACATCTTTTAATCTCTTATACTGACTCTTTATCACTTGTAATAAATCTTAATGGGAAGATACATTTTATTGTACCTCTGCATCCTGTCTTTATCCTTTGGTCCTTAGATCTCCACTGCAATTCTGCCTTATGAAATCACAGTAAATTTCATGGTGATAATCCTCTAATTGTACTTGTAGAATCAACAAAACTGCCAAGAATCAACAACAGAGACTCAACTTCTAAACTTTGAGTTCTTTCGGTAGCCTAATTCTTTTCCATATTACCCTAGTCTCTATATTTTATAAGGTTTTAATATGAAGATACTTAAGTAACATACTAATATCAACTTGCTTTGTATAGTTGTGTAAACAATTGCCTATCTGTACTTTCATTACAGTTAACTTCATTAATATCCACTTATATTGCTTTGTATGATGTGATGACCTGTGCTCATTGTATTATAAAAGTGCATATTCTCACTATTTCCTTCCACCAGTTCATGTTTCTAAGATCATGTTTCTTGCTAAATATAAATTACCATTTAAAGGCTGGGTGATGTGATCCACACTGTAATCCTAGCACTCCAGGAGGCTGAAGCAGTAGGATCATAAATGTGAGCCTAGCTTGAGCACATTACTGAATTAGCAAGACGATTTCCCTGAAAAAAAATGAAGGAAAGAAGGAAAGGGAGAGAGGGAGGAAGGAAGGAAGGAAGGAAGGAAGGAAGGAAGGAAGGAAGGAAGGAAGGAAGGAAGGAAGGGAAGGAGGGAGGGAAAATTTAAAAGCACTGGTATGTTACTCTGAGTTCAATCCTTTTTTTTTTTTTTTTTTTTGTATTTAAGACAGAGCGTACAGAGTGTACAGTGTCTCACTGCATAGATTGGACTCACAGTGATCCTCCTGTTTACAGCCTCCTAAATGCTGGGATTACAGGTGTGTGCCCCCATGCCCAGTCTCAACTGCTATTTCAGAGCACCCGGGTGGGGCCAGCATGGCAGGCCTAGTGATTGAACTCCTGACCCCTGCATCTGCCTAAGCAGGCCCTTTAATCTGCTGAGCTATTTCACTAGCCCTTAAAGAAAGACTTTCTTTTTTCTTTTTCCAGTGCTAGGGATTGAATTTAGGACCTTGTGCTTGCCATGCAGGCACTTAATCTACTGAGCTATCTGTCTGTCTGTCTGTCTGTCTGTCTGTCTATTACTATCTATTAGTATCATTTATATATATATATATATATATATATATAGTGTAAATAGTATAAATCACTATATAATAATTATACACAATAATTAAAGTTATATATAATGTAATTACTTCTTGGCTTTCAATTTTATACATGTTTGGTCTTACATTTTCAGTTTCTCACACCAAAGAGATGATATATATATAGATGTAGATAGATAGATGTATATATAGTAATACATATAATATCATATACATATATCATTGTAATATGATGCTTTTCAATTTTAATTTTAAGGTTATTTACATGGAATAACTTAGAATATTTGCAATTTAAATTAGTGAGGGAGAAAGAAGAAAAATCTATCACCTCCAGTAATTAAAAAGAAAATAAAACATTTTGAGTACACTGATACAAAGTCACAAGAAAGAAATGGTAGTAAACTTCTATCATAAAATTTAAAGCCTTAGAAATGTGATCTTTTTTAATAACTAAGTTTATGGTACAATTTTGCTGCCTCATTTACAAAACCTTATTTTAATTTCTCTTTTTTTTTTCTCAGTTTTTCTTGACCTCCCCAACAAGGAGTTCCTCTTTCCCCTTGAATAATTACTTCTTGGTTTACAATATTATATATCTTTATTCTTATACTTTCACTTTCTCACACCAGAGAGATGATACTATATATACATTACTACGTATCTATCTATCTATCTATCATCTCTCTGATGTTAGAAACTGAAAGTGTGAGACTAAACCATATCATTTAGTTTACTTTTGTGTGTGGTTGGGTTTTTTTTTTTTTGTATTTTTCATACAGAGTCCACAGGGTCTTACTACAGAGACCAGACTCGTAGTGATCCTCCTGTTTTCAACCTCACAGGCACTTGGATTACAGATGCCCACCACCACACCCAGGCTCAGTCGCCATCTCAGCACACTCTGGGGCGGGGCCAGCATGGCATGAAGTGTCAGGAATGGAACCCTGGTCTCTACGCTTGCTTCATTCCACTGAACTGTCTGGCTGGCCCTCTCATTTAGTTTACTTGCTGACAGAATGTGCATAAGTCAGTCTTCTAGGCACAGGATCTAGACCATCAGATGCTTTCTACATAGAAATTACAACAAATGCCCATTATTACCACTTGTAAAACTACCAACACTTTATAATGAAAACTGCATACATTTCATTATGTCTTTTTCATAGACTTCCTGCAAAACCATAATTAGTATACATTAACAAACAGCAGACTTAAACATCGGGTACTATTTTCTCTGCTAATGTATTTTTATATCATGAGCTAAATGTTGCACTCTTACCTAGAGACTTTTTATAATGGTAATGTTTTACTTTTCTCTTATTCCATTGGAGCCTTTGTTCAAAAGTAATAGAATCTGACCTGCAGATGTGAGCTATAGCCGTTGCCTTTTTCAATGACCTCAGAAGTTATACTTTTTTAAAGCAATCATTTCAAGTTTCTGAGCAGTTTAATATTATGTTTATATTTCAAAGAAAGATATTAATCTAACTCTTATATAGATAATGTTCTTTCTCTTAGTCAGACAACAAAGATTCTATGCTAAGAAACATGTTAAACTAGCTCAAGAGTAGTATACTAGTACTTTATAGATCTGTTCAAATCTTTGTGCTAAAGCTAGCTGAATTTAAAAAACAAAAAGGACTCTGGCTTCTTTTAGTTTGTTTCTTCATATTGATTATAGGGCTCAGAATTTTCCTAAATGTTATTTGTTCAGCGAAACCCTGGCAAAACCTAATGTGCAAAATTCCAACAAAATGACATTACATGACATGATATCCTTTAAAAATGTTACTTAAGTACAATGTAAAACAGTGCAATTGAGTAGTGCTGCAGTTAAATCTCAAAATGATCTTTCATCTTGATTACTTTTTATACCAGATAGGTCACATCAGAGTGATGCAATTGTGAGTTCATATCTGACTTTCCTCCAATTCAGTAGCATCTATGGTAATTTGCTGATTGCAGGTGACATTCTCTACCCCTGTTAAGCTTAACATGTATGTGTGGTTCTGCTTTTGAATAAATGAGAGTGTATCTATTAGAATGAAAGTTAATGAACTTAATATCATAGTGCATGACAAATATATTGTGATCACTTCAGAGAAAGTTTGCTTTTCCAAATCCCCATTGTCAGTAAGGGGAGGGGACTTGGAAGAGCAAAAACACTCTTGTAGGAAACAAGGTATTTTACAGAAAAAAAGTTATCATTCCTAATTTAGTTTTGATGAGGCTGTGAAAATGTATTTATAAAGAATTGTTTTGGGGTAGCTTGCAATCTAATTACACAGGGTTACAGTTTTGTGATCCATTCCAGGGAAGTAATTTCATCCTGCCTGAATTCCCTTTTTACGCTGAATTTTGCCCTAGTATGACGCATAGTCAAAATGGAGAAAATCATCCACACAATTTTCTTCAAAGTCAGGCTTTACAACACAAAATCCCCCCCTAAAAAGAATTGCCAGGAATATCACTCGGAACTCATACACTACATTCTCTACTTGATACAAGTGATCAAATATTTAAATATAGGAAATTAAATCATAACTTTCTTTTTATGTATTTGGTACAGGGTCTCACTATGTAGCTTGGACTCATAATGATCCTTCTGATTTCAGCCTCCTCAGGGCTGGGATTATAGGTGTGCACCATCATACCTGATCTCAGTGACTGGCTCAGGGTGCCCAGGGGTGGGGCCAGCAACACCTGTGGTCAGGGGATGGAGCCCAGGTCCCTGAGCTTGCTTAAGCCAACACTTAGTCAGCAGAGCTATCTCACCAGCCCTATACCATCATCTTTAAAAGCATAGATCATTAAAAATCATGGAAGATGAAAGGCTTAAAAATGTTATAGACTAGTGAAAATAATGCAAGATAGTATATCTTAAGATAACATAAAAATATAATGTACATATAAAAGATTTGATATAAGTAACATATACATATACTTATATAGATACATATAATAAGATACATGCATATATTCATTATAAAAATACTATAATATTCATAAAAAGTATATAAAGCCAAATAACTGTTTAGTGAATAAAAAAGGATTTAATTTTAGTTGAATAGAAATATATTCTGAGAGGCCAGGGATATAGTTCAGTGGCATAAGCACCTGAGAACAAGGGCAGGACTGAATTCAATTCCCATTACCTAAATAAAAGGAAAGAAGAAAAATTGAAAAAAGATTCTGAAACTTCATAAATAAAATTCAGAACAAGTATGATATATATTTGAAGAATTATATTTCATAGAAGATAGAAAGCAAAATATTCATTTTTGTTATATATAAATATATTTATACTCAATAAAATTTATGTGATAGAACTAAACGATGAAACATTAGGGAGTTTATTTGTTCCCATCCTGTTTTCCTAATGTGTGAGTTCACAGCTATAAATTTCCCTCTGAGAACTGCTTTCATCACATCCCATAAATTTTGATAAGTTGTGCTTGAATTTTCATGAATTATAAATAGCGTTGAATTTCTTGTTAAATTTCATCTGTGACCCATTGGTTGTTGAATAAGTTGTTGTTTAATTTCCATTCATTTTGTGGGGTTTTTCTGTTTTCTTGTCTAGTTTATTTCCAGTTTCATTGGTCAGATAATAAGCACGAGATAATTTCTGTTTTCTTGCATATACTTATGCATCACCTCTGGACCAATATGTGGTCTATTTTAGAAAATGCCTCATATGCAGCTCAAAAAAATGTATATTCAGCTGTAGTTGGGTGGAACAATCTATATATATCCACTATGTCCATTTGTTCCAAGCTCTGGTTCAGTTCCGCTGCTTCTTTGCCAATTTTTAGTCGGCTTGACCTATCTTTTTGGGTTAAGGAGTGTTGAGGTCTCCTGTGAAGATTTTAACATTGGATATTAGATTTTTCATGTCCATTAAGATTTGTCTTATATAGTTAGAGGCTCCCATGTTTGTGCAAATACATTTATGAGTGTTACCTCTTCCTCTTGAATTTTTCCCTTAACCAGTGTATATTGATCTTCTTTATTTCATTTGATCATTCTTGGTTTGAAGTTGAGACAGTCTGAGAACATGATTACTACCCCTGCTTTTTTTTGATGTGCTGGGCATGTAGTACTGTTTTCCATCCTTTGACTTTCAAGATATGAATTTTTTATGAGATAAGTGTGTTTCTTATATACAGCATATTGTTGGATTTTATTTCCTAATCCACTGTGCCAGTTTATTTCTTTTAACTGGTGAATTGAGTCCATTTACATTAATGGCTATAATTGAGATGCATTGATTTATGATTGACATGTTATATACCTGCTGTTGTTGACTCCTTTTGTGCCTGTGTTTAATTGTTTGCCATAATTAGTACATTCCCTCTGTTCTTGTTTGTGGATCATTTTGTTCCCTCTCAAGAACATCTTTTAGCATTCTGTGTAGGGTTGGCTTTGTCATGAAATTCTTTAGTTTTTCTTTGTCATGAAAGTATTTCACTTCTCCATCAAACTTGAAAGAGAGTTTTGCAGGGTGTAGTAGTCAGTGCTGGAATTCTTTTTTTCATAGAGGACTTGAAGTACTCTGCACCATGCTCTTCTTGCCTTCATGGTTTGTGAGGAGAAGTCAGTCTTTATTCTGATGGATTTTCCTTAGATGTGATCTGTTTCTTTTCTCTAGTAGCTTTTAGGATATTGTTCTTGTGCTGAATTTCTGGGATCTTGACTATTTTATGCCTTGGTGTATATTTAATTGGGTTGATATTATTTGGAGTTCGGTATGCTTTGAATACCTGAATGTGAGATGGTTGCCCCATATTTGGAAGTTTTCTGCTATTTCTTCTGCCCATATTCTTCTTATATCATTTGTATTGACTCTATCTTTCTCATTGATGCCTATTACTCTTACGCCATTCATCTTGGATTGTCTTGCAGGTGATGAAAATTTTTCCTCCATCCTAGTTGTTTTTAAGAGATTCATTCTTACCTTTTCACTAGCTGTGACAGTGTGTTCAAGATTTGAATTTCTATTGCACTATAATGGTTTTACAAGCTTGTGATTGAGATTTTAAATTCCTCTATATCTCTTTGACTCTGCTTTATGTGATCTACTTCTTTCTTGTATTGCTCATTCAAGAATCCTTCATTTTTCTAATCTCTATTTTTTATCAGTGTGTTCTTGAGAAGCAGCTATTCTTTTAATTCAGAGATTAATTCTGATCTCAATACCTCTACATGTTTTTGCATTTCATTCTTTATTTCAGATGCTCTTAATTCAGAGATTTCCTTTTTCATTTCAGAGATTAATTCTGATCTGAACTCCTCTGTGCCTTTCTGCTCTTGTTTCTTTACTTCAGATGCTATCAATTCAGACATTTCAGCTGTGTTAGTGTCCTCTGCACTTGTTCTTGGTGGGCTTGTGTCCTGGGATTGCATTTTGCTCCTTCTCTTTGTCATTTTGTATAGCACTGTCCTCTGACTTTCGGTGTAGAGCCGTGGTGCAGTTATAACCTTAGCACCTACTAAAATTCGGGTTCAGATCATCCAGTTGTTCCTGGCTTGTGTGCTCAGCTCCTTCCTGCTGCATCCTTGGGAGGTGAACCTGTTGTGACCCTCTGGTGAGATGTTCTGCTCCTGGATTAGCTGCGTCATTTTGACCCTTGTCTTGCTGCAGGGACTTCAGCTGCAGAGTTTCACCCCAGGCCTGTACACAGGCCTGGGCCTGGTCTTGAGGATCCACCAGCCACAGGAGAGCTCAGAAGCCCTCCTACACATTCATCGAGACTGGGCTTCAGTGGGACTGGAGGAATCATGAGAGGGCGGTGGAAGCTGTCACTCACAAAGCAGACTTGGGCTTGCTCTGGAGGGGTGAAGGGGTCCCAAGAGCACTGTGAAAGCTGAAAGATCTCACTCAGGCAGCAGGCCTAGGGTTGGTCCAGAGAGGTCCAGCGGGCACATGGGAAAGCAGAACCTCTCTCACACACTCGCAGGGCCTGGGCTTAGGCCTATTGTTTCTAATGTTTTTTTAAAAATTATTTTTATTCTCTTTTATAAGAAAAATGACATCTGTAATAAGGCATATTTACCTTTCACATTAGTAAATATAGTCTACTATTAAATATGTAATAACTATATATTCCAGTGACAATATACCTAACATAATATAGTCCTATTCTCAAATTAATAGTATGCTGTGGTGTAGTAGGAACTGTGGGGAAACGATTTCTCTGTGTAGGTTTAAACAGTTATGTTTGAACATCTGATTGGTTCAGTCTTTACAGGATATTTTTGTGCTATGAAAGTTAGAAATGAAACATGGCTTACAAATCGCAGAGAACAGAAGAAATCTCTGTGCTTATAAGAGGGCAGCTGATTAACCCAGACAAAGGCACTCTTGCCATGCTTAAAATGGGGGAGTAATTTATGCACCATCATGAATAACTTCCATATTATGTTTAAAAATATAAAGTCAATAGTATCAGTCCACTTTGCATCACCAAGATCATCAATTTATATGGAGGAAAGGTTGTTTTAGGCTCACTGTCTTGGAGGATCCAGCCTAGGAGCAGGTGGTTCTGATGCTTTTGTGCCTGCAGTGAGTTATGGTGAAGAAAAATTACTTACCTCCTGGCTAGCCATGAAGGAAGAAGGAGGAAGACGTATGGAGTGCTTGGGCTTCCATGCTCACTTCCTCTGCAAGCTTCCTGTGGCCAGAGACCTCTCACAGTGCCACCCATCTTGTGTTCTGCTGTCTCCCTGTGGTGGAGCAGGTGAAGTATTAAGCTTTAGCACATGGACTGTTGGAAATATTTGAGATTCAAAGTATAGCAGCAGCAGCAGCACAGAGAACAATGCACACGATACTGTACCATTTGATATACAGAAAGGAGTGAGCTGAAAGACTACATTTTTCATATACAGTATCTTCGAAGAGTACACAGAAATGGCAAGGTTATGTTATCACAGAGAGAGGACCTTTATTTTTATTTTTTAGAGAAGGGTCTACAGGGTATTTAGGGAGGGTTTTACTAGTAGATCAGACTCATAGTGATCTGCCTGCCTACAGCCTCCCAAGAGCTGGGATTACAGGTACGATCAACCATGCCCAGTGTCAATTGTCATCTCATAGTGCCGTGGGGATCAAACATCTGGCCTCTGCTCCTGAGCTTTAATCAACTGAGCTATTTGGCCAGCCCAGGGAGAGGAACAATTTGAGTAAAAGCAAGAGTGGAAGAAAACAAATTTCTAAATAATTTTCTACCTTTAAGTATTTCAACTATAAAATTGTAATACATGTTAAAATATTTGGATCACAAAACTATAAACATTGAAAATATAGTCAATTTTTATAGAAAAAAGTGAAAATAACATATGCTTAATGAGTAAAGCTGCAGAGTATCATGAGAATAATGAAAGAATAGGGATAAGATATTTACTATTTACACTATGTACTTTGGAGACATTTTTAAAGTTGTCATTTGTGTGTACCACATCAATTAGTAATTCCCATGACTAGTTGGTGACATTGTTTTTAAGTGTACTAAAGGAGTAAATCTCTATGGACATACAACAGTGAAGTCTACTAAGGCTCAGCGAGATAGCTCAGGGGCCTAAGCACTTGCGTAGGTAAGCACAGGGGCCAAGGCTCCATCTCTGCCATGCCATGCTACACTGGCCTCGCCCACCAGCACAGAGCTGGTAATGGAGTCTGGGCATGGTGGCACATGCTTGTAATCCCAGCACTAGGGAGGCTGAAAATTGGAGGCTCACTATGAGTCCTAGCTGCATAGTGAGACCCTGCACACAAAAAAGGCTATAGTCCTTAAAAGAATTTAAATCAAGTTTCTATGTAGAAAAAGAGAGATAAACACCCTGGAAAAAGAATTTGAATTCAACACCCTTTATGTAAGTTATCTATATAGGTGACATTCGTAACAACTTGAGAAAAAAAGGAGACAGCGCACTGCTTCTCTTTCTGGCCTATTTTTGACAGAAAAATATATTTTGGTTGTTTCTTATAAATTGTTATTGGAAAATAATACCAGGCCCTCCCATAGGCTGTTTAATCTGATGTTTTCATTAAAGGGAATAATCTATCCAATTTTTGCTAGAACAAATGAAAAGAAAAATTTACAAAATGCTTATATGTATAAAAGGCCTTCCATGCTGGCCGCTGGAGTGAGATTTGCAAGGTCAGGGTTCATCCTGGCTTTTTGGTACTGTCTTGCTGTATCTTTTTTTTTTTTTTTTTTTTTTTTTTTTTTGTCTTTTTGAGACAGGGCCTCACTATGCAGTTCAGGCTGGCCTTAAGCTCACTTTGTCGCTCAGGCTGGTCTCGAACTCACAACAATCCCGCTGCCTCAGCCTCCCGAGTGCTGGGATTACATGTCTTGCTGTATCTTAAAACCTTTTTCTCTCTGATTCACTGATACTTTCCTTTCTCTTTTCTCTCTAGACTGTCCTGTCCATAATGTAATACACCATGCCTAATGGTCACTATAAAAAGTTTTTGTACATTGAATTTATGTGACCTGACTTGTGGTTCAGTTGTCCATGACTAAATTGTTTAGTGATCAAATTTATAGGACTATGACACAGTCACATTAACTTAGCCTTTTTCATGGCAATTGCACCTGTACCAGGTTCTGTCCCAGGTATTTTAGCTGTGACCAGCAGGATATGAGATGGAAAGATTGCTTTGTCCTATTATCTCAGAAAAGCTGATGAGCAAAGTTAAATTACTTTGTAGTGACAGTGCCTTGCACACAATTTCATAACATTGTCTGTTGCTGAGACTAGCCTGAGTAACTTTACATGGAAATAATTCTCAGTCCAGGAGAAAATTTATCATTTTGTTTTCTCCATTACATTCTGGATTTGGAAAAACAAAGAGCCAAAAATTTTTGAAATACCAGTAAAAATATTTCTTACCTGATTGGACTTTCCTTATCTTGTAGATTTCTGTGATACAAGTAAGTGAGTTATAAAATGCTTTGTACACCATTCAAAAATCTCTATGGACATACAAACAATTAAGTCTACTAAGGGTCAGCGAGATAGCTCATTCAAAATGGTGTTTAAATCCAAGTAGGGTGGATCATGAAATCACAATGCTACAGAAAGTTGAGCAGGAGGATTGTAAGTTTGAGGATGCCCACTCTGGGCATTTTAGTGATTTAGACAGGATTTGTCTTGAAATAAATAAATGGATAAATAAATAAATAGTTGGAGATGTAACTCAGTGTAAAGCTTTTGGCCTTGCTTCCAATTACAGAATGTGTTTTGAATATGTGATATTGTAAGCAGGTATCTACCATGAATATATAGTTTTCAGAACAAGAACCACAGAGTCTCAAGAATTCTTTGCATCAGGTAATTAAAAGTATATGTGTCACAATTCTAAAATCTTTTTGTATGCAATGATAGCTGCAATCATACACAAAACTACAATTGTTCTCCATATTGTATCATTGACTTTGCAGCTGCTATGTTTAATAAGTAATTTATCATTAAATTATTTTCTATAGTTATTTTTATTGCTTTTGCCTTTTATTTTTCACTACAATAAAGAGTGATTTACAAACCACAAATAAAGTGATTGTAGTATTCTGTTTGTTTTTGGCTGTTTTTATTCTAAGACTTAAATTTTAGTGAGCAGTTGGAAGAACTCCCTAGAACACATACCAGTCTCCCAACTGGCTGCCTGAAACAGCAAGGATGTTAGATATATATTTCACTTTCTGCTTTCCTTCAAATGAGAAGTCGTGAACTAAGATGAACTCAATCTGAGCCTCTCTGGTTTGTGAAAGAATATAGGTGTAAAATTTATTTATTTATTTATTTATTTATTTTTAGGGCAGGGTCTACAGGGTGTTCAAGGTCTCACTACTAGATTGAACTCATAGTGATCTGCTGTTTATAGCCTCCCATGAGCTGGGATTGCAGGTGTGTTCCCCCATGCCCAGTTTCACTTGCCTTCTCAGCATGTCCCAGGGGTGGGGCTAGCACAGCAGGCCTGGGGATTGAACCCCAGCTCCTGCACCTGCTTGCAGGCACTTTAATCTTCTGGTCCTTGAACATTTTGTTTTTTGCCCATTTTATTTTCTCAGTTTGGGGTTCATTTAGACACAGCAACTCCTTAACTGGATTCTAGATTTCTGTGATGAGTTCATTGGTCCCCATATGTTAAATCAGTGTATCCTTGGTAGCATGAATTCCAGAACTTACTCTAGAAGTTCTACATTCATAATATGACACCCCTGACTGATATTTTTTAAAAGAACATAAATGCATGTATCACTCTATAGAATTGTCATAACTTATAGCAGACTCTTTCTTTCCATCTAATGTGGACTGTTTTTCGCATGTCTGAGACACAGTCATCAACACAACTTACTGGAAGAAAGATTTACTTGGCCTTCAGGCTCCTGTGGGTTTAGTTGATGGTAGATGACTCTAATGCAGACAGCACATGATGGAAAGGTATTGTGGAGGAAAGATACACACCCAGTGCAACCAGGAAGATGGCAGAGAACAGAGGAGCCACACATAAGAACATAGCTCTCTATGTCATGTCCTCAGTGACCCACCTCTTGTCATCAGAAACCACCATGAATGAATGGACTCTAGCGAGTCAATTTAGATCTGAACTACCAATTTAGAATGTAAGACAATTCAAATTGCCTAATTACTTATATTATATTAGTACTTTTAGAAAAAAATGGCATGGCATTTTCCCCCAAAACATGTACATTTTCTTTCAGTTTGTCATATGATATTGGTGCAATTAATATTATCACTAAGGACCACACTACTGAAAGTATAAGGCTACAGCCAAACCACAGCTCTGGGTTTCGACCCCCTGGATGTTGCCTTTTCACTGCAGCAGGTAGGTAAGCACATAGCAATCTCAGGAAGAACCTAAGGACATAAATTCAACAAAAGGGTCCAAGGCAATGTTACTTAGTTTGTTTCTGATGAGCTTTCTCTGGGCCTGGCATCCTATTCTTCCCCCAATAAGGTGTGAAGCACTAAGCACAGTTAAACACAGTTTCCAAATACTGTGGGGCAGTGAGTGTCACGGAAATGAGGTACAACAATTTGGAGGCCATGTATCTAGAGAGGGTCATGGAGAGGGAAACGGAACTGAAGTCAAATAAAAGGACAGTTTGACTTGAGGAAAAGAAACAACTTGACAAATGTTTTACAACAAAATTATAATAGTTACTAAATAAATATCCTCTAAGTTAAACTCAATTCAACAACCTATGATACTCTATATGATGCTGATCCTTTTTGAATAATTTTCAAAAGGCTATAATTTTGAGGCAAATGAGAAGTTATGTAAACAATAAAGAGACATACTTTTCTAAAAGGGAAAAAGAACAGCCATTGGAGTCATGGAATAGAAAAATCACTTCAGTTACAGTGCATACAACTAGGGTTACTAAGAAAAACATCAGAAAGCAACAGAATTTTGATATAAACAACATATACCTCTGGTGATAATTCTAGTTGCTAGAGTCAATGTAAAATTAAAATGTGTTTTCTTGCAAGGTGCTGAATTTTTCATCACATGAAGTTTTCCAGCAGGATACCAAACTGGAAGATTGAGCAAGATGATCCTAAAGATGCTTTTGAAGCAGATTTTAGATTAGGGGCAATATCATTAAAGTGAAATGCGAACATATTTCCACCCTCCTCATGGTCTCTTATCTTATAAATGACTAGATAGTTCAGCTGCCTGAAATGAGACCCCCAAAAGTTTCCAGAAAGCAATTTGTAAAATATGCTATCTTCTTCTAAATTACATTTTTATGAATTCTAAGTAAATTAAAAACTCAATAGGATATTGTCAAAATTTAAATTGCTTTTATTATTCTATTTCCATTTGATTAGCTTTTGGCAACACATATCAATGCTTCAGCCAAAGCTCAAAGAGAATGAGAAGTTCAACATTTCCCTCCCATTAGCAATCGATCATTAGCAGGGCTGAGCCAGTTAAATTTCTGGTGGTGTAATGCGCATTGCATAAGGTAGCAAGTCTTTTATATTACATTGACAGAGTCATTTGGAGTGCAAGATATGATATCACTAATGTATTATCTGGTGACCGGGGGTCTTCATATTAGAGAATAATGGGATGATAAACAATTAGTTAGGATTGAAGCAGATGACACTCAGAGGATTTTGTGTGAGTAGAAGAAATTATAATGATGAAATAGATGGCAGGAGTTCTAAAAATCAAGAGGTGTGATATTTCTTGTAAAGTGAAACTGCTACTTACAGATAACCTAGGATAGATCAGTTCATTCCACTGAATTGCAAGACTATTATTTTGCTTGAACAAGTCAGTTGGTCTCATTCTTAAAACTGTGACAGGAGGCTTGCTGAGCAAGTCTCCTCTACTTCAGTGCCGGGGGAATTTACAGCCTGAATTGTGTCTTGCAGAAATCAAGGGTAACAGCCTACAGCCACGTACCAGCCCAGTCTGGCTATGAATCAGCACATTTGAAATCTCCCTGCAACATGGCCTATGGGAGCAATTGCTTTTCATCATTTCTGGTGAGCACTGAACTCCATGCTTTGCCATGTGTTCTTTAAGGGTCCTGAAACAGATCCCTCTACCCTCCTGTTATGTTTTTCAAAGAAGTAAACTAAGATTCATATACACTATAATGCTCTCAGGTACATCTGTGTTTTAAAAGGACTCATGGGCTTAACCCAAGGTATGTAATCATCAAATACAAGAATAAAACACTCATTTCAGGCACCGGGGAGAATGTCCCACAATGCAGTGGCAGTGTATGCAAAGTATTCCTAAGATCTATGCCACCATGCCTCTCTCTGGCAGCTGCAAACTTTTCCAGGTTAACAATGTACAGACTATTAGTGTTTAAGAGAACCACAACAAAGATTTTCAACTGTCATAATATAAATTAAAATGAAAGTCAAACCAGAAAACACTGCAATAAAACTCCTGAGATACAAAGGGATAAAGACACATAATTGTCACAAAACACAATTTTTTGTCCATTTATAAAATAGAAAGAAAGAAAGAAAGAAAGGAAGGAAGGAAGGAAGGAAGGAAGGAAGGAAGGAAGGAAGGAAGGAAGAAAGGAAGGAAGGAAGAAAGGAAGGAGGAAAGGAAGGAAGGAAGAATTAAAACACTAAGTCTTCCTCGCTGGTACTCATGGGCTTTGTTTCCTACCTCCTTAATCATTCATTAATATTCTGCAAAGACTGACTACGGATATTATTGGTAGGCTGGGAGATAACTCATTTGTCTAAATGCCTTCCTGGAAAGCACAAACTCCTGAGTTCTATTGTAGGTACTACATGCCATCCTGACTCCAGAAACCCAGGCGAGCCATGTCACCCCAAACCTGGGCATGCAGGTAACTGCCTGCCACCCCAGTGCTGGGGAGGCTGAGACAGGAAAATCACTATAAGTCTGAACTGCATAACAAAATCCTTTAACTAATAAATAAATAAAAATTAAAAATATATTATTGATGTCATATCTCAGTGTTATCTGGATACTTTGCTGTTGGAAATTTAAAAACGACATGCTATTTGACAAACAATTATGCTCACACAATATCTGAAACTATTCCTTTTAAGGAATGTTTTAATATATTCTGCTTAGTGTGTGCGAGTGTGTTTGTGCATGTGTGTGTATGACTGTTAGTAGTGGCAGGAAATTACTATCTGAGGGTAAAGAAAGACATTTTTTTTTTTGCTAATAAGTAAAAACCATAAAGTTTGTATTTATTTTACCATAATGTACTCATATTTAAAATAAGTGATCTTCAACTTACTGAGTTATTCTTATATGCTAATAAACTAGCTAAGATAGGGTAAATGCAAGCTGACTAACAGCTTCTCTAATCTGGCATCAATGTAGTACTTCAAGGCCAGCCTCATATAAGCCTTTATTCTTCCCAAGTGACATTAGATTTGACTCTCAAAATACCATAGTAGGGGATTTCTTTCACTACTGTGTACAGCAAGAGAACAAACTGAGGCAGGTGTTAGGAAGCCAGAGAGAGTGTGAACTTGAGTGAAGTTGGGACAGTTGCTACTTCTCCACTTGTCTCTTGGTGATCTGAGAAGGTCCTGAATGCAAAATGTTTTTGATAACTATAATTAAAGAGGACATTATAAATCCTACATAGCCAAATTGGAAGCTGCCAAATTATGCTATTATATTGATCTCATGTGAGAATTATATTGAAAACACTAACCCTGATGTTTTTGATTTCCCTTCATGGAAAAGAAACATCACCAAACCTGAAAGTTAAAATGAAAAGTACACCCAAAAGAATAACTGTTGCAGAGGAAGTCAGCACAGAGACTGCTTATACTTAATTTTATCTGTGTTTACTGGATTTCTGATGTTTTTGAGGCAAACAAGTGATCCAGGATAATCTTGCAAATTTAGTGATTGAACCTCTTGACATACAGACTACTTGAACCCAGTAAGTTAAGAATCTATCTGGGAAATGGTCTCAGTAAAATGGCCCTGACTTAGGATTGCTTTTGGTAAACAAATGCAGAATTTATGCATTCAGAAAGCTGGCTGCTTGTCACTTGTCATATAATCTATACAGCTGTACAGGTGTAAAATAGGTATGTTGTACAATGTCTACATGCTTGCTCCGTGTAATAACCCACAAACTTTATTAGTGATTAAAGGAATTGTTTCTGCAGGGTTTGGGAGCTGTCCTTGGTACCTCAAACCTCTCACTGTACACTGAATGTATCTTTGGACTAATTGACAAGTCGTGGTTATGAAAGCTATCTTTTGGGGCAGGAGAGATGTCTCAGTGGAATAAGCTCTTCCCTGGCAAGTGCAAGGGTCTGAGTTCAAACACCAGTTCCACCAAAGAAAGAAAGAAAGAAAGAAAGAAAGAAAGAAAGAAAGAAAGAAAGAAAGAAAGAAAGAAAGAAAGAAAGAAAGAAAGAAAGCAAACTCTCTGCCAATCATGGAAGTCACATTCAACAATTTAATTTATGTGACAACCTGATCACTAATTTATGTTCTCCACTTTAAAACATTGTTTCAACCTTTCTTTACTACTGTCTCATGACTACAGTCTCCACTGACAAATACTATCACACCACAGGGGGGCCCAATTTCCTAGATCACTCCTCTTTGATCAGATTGTCATCTCAATAGATTTCCAATGTTATTTTACCTGCTTTGATTGTACACTTTTCTGAAACCCGCATGGCTTTTACTGCATCCCTTTTGTCGGTTAGAGCTCTGCAGCTATGATGAGCACGATGCAGGAAACCCTCAGCACTCTTTCTCAATGATTTGTATTTTGCTTTGACTGCAACCTGGGTGTTCTTTTAAGGGAATCCCTCAAACATTTTTCACAGAGAAATTGTTTAGTGTTTTGCAATGTTTTCCTTATGGCCTAAAGACAAGGCATTTATCACGTTCCTAACTCCTCTGCATTTCTGTTGTTTCTCAAGAATACCTCAACTCTCAGAAGGACTACCACGTCGATGAAGTATTGTGAAAGCTTTAATGACTTGTTCACTGAGATTTCAATTCTTGTTTCACTATAATGTGACTCATCAAGCATAGGTGTTAACAGTAGATGTAAATTTCCATGAAAGTTCTGTTCATTCAAATGGAAAAATTTTTAACGTCATGAGCCCAAAGAGCAACTTTTTGTTTAGTCAGAATCCTCAACATCAAACAAATTTATGCCCTTTTGTGAAATCTTATTTACATTAATATAGACATATTTAGAATAACTTAGTTTTTTAGCTCTTTGATCTTCTATTCTCTAATGATCTTGTTAATGGAGCATTTCAGCCTCTCATTTTATGTTTATTCACTAAAATGTAATTCCTAAAATGTTCTAAACTCTGAAGTTTCCATTCAGATGCATAAAACTTTTATAGAGCTACACACTTTAAAAATTGCAATATACATATGTACAGGCAGATTAGATGGAACACTGAGAGCTTCCTTTCTGTTTTGCAATTAGAAACTTCAGATAGTTTTAAAGATACAAAAATGATTCCTCAAACTTTTCCTTCCTTCTGTTATAAAGAGTTTCCTTCTCCTGGTTTTTCCTTCCATACAGTACTCACATAATATTATGAAGTGTATTTTGAAAATTCAATAATAAAATAGTCTCTATTTTTGCAGGGTTTGATACCTGAGAACTACTTTCAATTTATCATATGACCTACTGCCTACCTACCTGTTGCTCCTGGTATTTCTCATGTATTAAATGTATGCCTAATGGAAAGTGAGATCAGCAATATATTTAAGGAACAATCACATTTGGAGATGTGACTGTGTGGGCTAAAGATCCAGAAGTAGAAAGACACAGGATAAAAGAGAAATTATGCTTTATCAGAGTAGAATTTACCCATATACCTATATAATAACTATTAATCATAGTGGATTTTACATTGACAAGTCTCTATGTAGCCACAGCCCATTGAGTTCAAGACCATCCTGAGCTACAAAGTGAGCTTAAGGCCAGCCTGAACTGCATAGTGAGACCCTGTCTCAAAAAAGACAAACAATGAGAGTTATAGAATATGCCCATAATGTTCACCTCATCCCAGGGCTGGAATTCAGTTATTGACTTGCTTTCCTTTATTTTCATTATCTAGAAATGTGACTTTTTAAATTTTACTCGAGTTATTGAAGAAAATGGTTATGTGTTGCTTGAAAATGAATATTATTCTTAATCAGTAAGGATTATTTTTCTAATAGAGAAAGACATTTTACAAACAAGCCCTTCGTAAGAGATACCAACTGAGGTGCATTAATGAAGAGCCAACTTGTATCATATAGCTGAACTGAATCAGGGTGTTTGGGTCCGCACCTTGGACATCACTTTCTGACTCCAGTGCAGATTCCTCAGCCTGTTAGTACTGAACCTTCCTCCCACTGGTGCACACTTTCTAGCTTCCACACTGAACTTTGGGATTTCTCACTGCAAATCTTTGACACAGACTTGCTTGAGACTATTTCTGTGGGCTCTAGCTCTCCAGCTGCACTTACGCAGGATGTTGCCCTGGAACCCAGGCCCTCAGGTCAGTTCTTTGAGATGAGTGTGTAGACACATTGCTTGAACTCTTCTGTTTCTGACTTTTTGAATGAATATTATAAAATTATCCTATACATTGTATGCACTGTATTGCATTTATTACCTTCAAACTCCTACTGTAACACCTGACTACCCCCGTTATACACACACAGACACACACACAAACACAAAAACATATAACATTATAAACACAATTAAACTGAACAGAGCCTTGTTCTACAGCAGAGAAGTTAGGAGGTTAAGGAATGAATCAGGGGGTTTTAGAAAAGTTTAGTAATTGTGGTTTATAAAGATGAAGTTTAAGAACATGGAGCTTGAGAAGCTAAGAAAGTTTTTAATAAATACTTATCCATAGTGGAGCCTGGGCAAAAATGCACTGCCAAAGTACAAATATCACAGTGCAATTCCTTGCTTAAATATTGACATAACTTTTACTGAAAAGGTTTTTTAAAAATAATTTTCACAACATTGCACTCTGATGTAATTTCCTGGGAAATGAATCGGGAAGCAAGTACACACAGGCACATAACTATCCAACCTCATAGACTAATACAGCCTTGATCACATCCTTTTCTCTCCTGATGCACACTCATAAGAGACAAAAATAGATTGCAGTAAACAAAAATCACCTTTGCACTGCAGGTCTGTGTCCTGTATTACTCTTAACATTTTGGCATAAACATGATTGTACAATACCCAATGGGTATATGAGATTTTATAGAGTGCATGCCATTTCTTTCCTAATTATGTCAGTTGTCATGCTGGGCCTCAGCCTCAGACTCAAGAGTTTTAAAATAAGTGAAGGAAATCATTTCTGCCCATAGCAGCTGGCGCCACCATTTCCCAAAGGATGCTTTTCCTTTTTGTAACAGAAACAGTTTTTAAAAGGAAATTTCAAAGGAAAACTTAATGAGACATTTCTTAATTCTATGTGGTATATCCTTCAACTTTGGAAAAGTTACACCATCAAATTTAGCAGTAAGCATTCCTAGCTGCACACATTCTCAGTTCACTCTTGCTGTTATTGTAGTGAACGTGAGAGTAACCTACTTCCTGTATTTCTAAATGAATTTAGGAAAATGGGCTCTGACCAATCTAGCAGACATGGAAGGAAACAATAAATGAAAAATTGTGACTAGCATACATAACTAATTTTCTACTAGTTATCTTCCAACTGGTCAAGCTGGACTTGATTCTTGCCCTTGTGCTAGACCCAATCCTTATCAGCCTTCAGAACATACTCTGGAGCACTTCTCTCTGCATCCCTGACCTTAGCTATAGTGGCAGACACCTCCCAAGAAGTCACACTGTTTTGGCTCTATCTATACTGGAGCTTAGTGTCAAAGGGGCAGGCTGCATAGGCTCCCACCCATCCTTTGTTCAGAATATTTGTTTGATTCTTATTACTTTATAAGGCAGTTTATATAGTTTTTAGACTATTTTTTAATTCAAAGTATTTTTAAAATATCGTAAACAGGTTGCAGTTCATAGTATCCGTAAGTCACTTTAATATATTCAAATTTGTGAAATTGCTATATGAGGCATGATACATTTTAGGCCTTATTTTTCAAATCTCTTACTGTTCTGATATTCAAATGTGTAATTCAATATTTGTTTTCTTATTGGAGGCTTGCAATTTATATCTAAGTCTTTAATCCAGTTGGATTTTCAGAGGCGATGGGACATGAAAACTAAATTCTATCGTTAATATTGTTAATTAAAAGTCTCAGAACCATTTATCAAATTCTCATTTCTCAGTGGCATGGCTATGACATATCAGCATTCTCTCCATTATACGTTTATCAATTTTTTATCTTCTAAGCCAGTGCTAGCTGCCTTTACAACAGGGATTTGGCTAGTTTCCTTATCTAAAATTACACTCTTCAAAAACACAGACATACCCTCTCCCTCACTTTCTCTGTAACTTTCCTCCATATTAAGTATCTCTATGTAATATACATTTTTCTTATTCATCTAAGTTATTATCTTCCAATTAATAATGATCAAAGCATCAAAAAGATTTTGTTTGCTGTATTACTGCTATATGGCTAAACACTAAACCAAAATAAGAATAGAGTAAATGTTGAAAAAATATATTAAATCATATTGAATTGAGTCTATATATCTATTTCTATTCCAATACAAATTTTCCTAATTATTATAATTTTATGATGCATTGCAAATTTATACTTAAATCCTTTCACTTGACATTCTTAACTAAGAATATTTTGAAGTTCAGTATTATATATATTTTTGTATATATATATATATATATATATATATACATATGAATTAGCTTTCATGAATATAAACATATTTGTATATGGGTTTGATATTAAATCAATATATGAATTTGAAAAGAACAGAAATCTTATCCGTATTGTACTTCTACATAAATATTATATCTTTGTTATCTATTTCATCGACTTAAAGTAGCTTATAATTACATAAGTTTAATTTTTGAATTCATTTAGTGGGTTTCTCACATTTGTTATGTATTTGTTATGTAAATGAAAATTATACACACATAAATACATATGATCAAGTAAACTTTTTGAAAAACAGACTGACAGTTTATTGTCATTGCAAATCTAGACATTTTTGTGTCTTCTTGATTATTTTTGCCTTCTTGATGAGGGAAATACCACTAATAAATTGCTGAAAGGAAGTGATGAGATAGATTTTTCTCTTAGTCTTGATTTTAACAGCAACACATATTTTAACATAGAGGCTATATTTGTTTTGCCTATTTATTTATTTATTTATTTATTTATTCATTTTGGTACAGGGTCTTGCTATGTAGCTTATAATGATCCTCCCATCTCAGCCTCCCCAGCACTGGGATTCCAGGTGTGCGCGACGACACTTGGTTTCAGGGACTGGCAGGCCCGGAGCTAGCATGGCATGAGGTACCATGAATTGGACCCCGAGCCTTGCACTTGCCAGGCAGACACTTAGGACTATGAGCTATCACCCTCGGTCAAGGTTATATTTGTTATCCAAATTTTCTGCTAGGTATTCTTTTTCACGTTGGAGAACTTTCTTTCAATTCCTCACTCTTTCATACTTGTAACAAGAGTTATAAAATTCAGTATCTTATTTAGAGTGCTATTAGGAGTTACAGTTTTGTACCACATGGACAGCATTACAATTCTGGAACAAAGCTTAAGTGAACATACTGTAATATAATCTATTATACATTGTTTGTAATGTTCTATATTTTTTCAAATATTTTCAAAAAGGAGAAGAGACTTCATTCTCTGCTCCTTTGGATTGAGTTTTCTTGTGTGGAAGAAAGCATGCCATCCTTTCCATAACGACTGCTTTCTTCACTTTCAACAATGAAGAATATATTGCTGCTATGGGATTCAAATACATGAAAAGAAATTCAAAAGCTACAAATATATCTTCCTCCTAATATTTTTCTAAAATGTCTAAGCAAAACTGTTAATTGTTCATGAAAAAAGAAGAAGAGTATTAACTGTGAAATGAGCAAAAAATGAGTTGTATACCTACCATTATTTCCTGGCTGCCTCAACCATATTAAGATTTTTCAGAGTGAGAACTAGAAACTGCATGCAATGGTAGAAGTCCTGTATTTGCTATATTATTGAT
>PVKA01025788.1:6866-32635 GCA_004027165.1 Ctenomys sociabilis
AAACAACCAAGATGTCCATCACATGAGGAATGGTTGAAAAAGATGTGGTATTTCTATATAATGGAGTATTACTCAGCTATTAAGAATGATAAGTTTGAAGCATTTATACTGAAGTGGATGCCACTTGAACATATACTCATAAGTGAAATAAACCAGACACACATGTGTAAATATTGCATAGTCTCCCTAGTATAACAAGTGAAAAACAGAAATACAAATGGAAACATACAAAAACAATTGAGTCAGATAAGCCAAAGTGAATGGCATATGCTGCAGGATCCTAATCAGTTTTTCTCCTGGATGGTTAACAACCTAAGTTCACAGATCAAAGTTGGAGAAATAGAAGAGCCACAAGGCCAGCCAACATTTTGGCCCTAGCCTTTCAAGGTCAGCAAAGACTCAGGACATGGGAGAACCTGTACTGCAACATCATGAAACTCAGTTGAGCTCCAAATTTTCTGAACAAGGAGATTATGGAACCACAGAGGAAAGAGACTGAAGTTTTATACTGACTCTACTTTTAGCACTTTGACACAATAGAACTTGAACTCAAGTTGTCTGAGCACATATGTGGTGCTTTATTTTGTTTCAATTATGGTAATTTCTGGCATCTTTTTATTATAAAGGGGAATTAGCTGGAAGTTTTGATATTTTTCAAAATAAACATCCTAAAATATATACACCATAAGAAATTCTTATGGAATTATAATTCTTCAATTATAATGTTCTTGAAGAAGATTAATAATGTCACCAAATTTCCTGGTATTACACAAAATATGCCACCTATGAGAATTACAGGAAATGTGAGGCATAGAGTCTATTTTCTACAAAATTACACTTAACTGGAAATATTTTCCAGGTATTAATAGAAATAAAAATGCTACATTGATCAATTCAATGATTTTAATTTTTATATCACTGAATAAAACCCAGAGTGGAAAATATTTTCATTAACGGTATGGGAAAAATGTAAAAAAATTCTTCCACTAAAGAGAAGAAAATTCAAGAAGAGTAAACAGAATAGAAACAAAATTGAGGGAAGAAAATAAGTTTGTGTAAGTAGTAAAGAACATAAGCATGCGCCTAGCCATTTATGTATAATACCTGCAAGTGACACTTTGATGCTTTAATGGCTAAGGAGCAATAGACAGCCTGGCAACCTACAGCAGCTGCTGACTATGGGGTGAGAGAGAACCACTCAGCAGGATGCTCAGTTTTAGTTCTGCTCCAGTTTTCTCACCATCTAAAACATACTTCAGCAATTTTTGCTTTTTGTGCATTCAAAACATGCTAAATATATGGCTCACATTGAAAACCAACAGGGGTAAGGTTAAACTAGGACTATTTCAAAATACACAAAACCTTGGATTGCAAGTAACTTGATCTGCGAGTGTTCTGCAAGGAAATCAAACATTTCCAATGCATTTTAGCTGGATAAACAAGTGATTTCTTGCTACATGAGTAGTACGTGTCTCTCAGTGTCATGTGAAAGTTCTCTTTTCCTCAGTCCCCGTCTCTGTCTCTGTCACCCCGTCCCCTCCACCCACTGGCATGTGGGTGATCACATCTTCCAGTAGTAAGGAATCACAGAGGAGATCTAACCTGTAGAGGAGGGGGAGAAAAGGCTGAGGACTCATTTGTTTTGCACGAGCTTGTGCAGCTCTGTAAAATGAAAGTTCTTACCAAAGCACCACCTGATTACTGATGTAGCAGCAAGAGGGCTGGATCTGTGTACCAGCAATGCAGTGTGGCAATCCAACGTACATTTCCACAGAATCCCCAGAAGGAGGTGAAGGTAAGTGGCGCTGGAGGGGCTCCTTGTTAAAATGGTGCGAAAGGAGAAAGATTCCACGGAGCCAGTTGATGGCAGGGATTCTGACAGTGATAGCGAATTCCTGCAAAGTTCCCTCCTCTTGGGTTTTCCTCACACCAGCCATGAAAGTTTTTAAAGCTGAGTTCAGATTAATTTGGTTATTTTTTCTTCATATTGGATTCTTGCCAATTGTATTTTCTTTATTATATTGTATTATTTCAAGATCATAATCACTTTATGTGAGCAGTTTTGAGTTGTACAACTGCTCACCAGAGTTTTCTCTATTTCTCCGATAAAAATTACCTTGACATACAAGTGCGCTGGGTTACAAGCGTGTTTCCAGAGCAAATTAGGATTGCAAACACAGGTCTGCTACACGTGAAATGTTTCATGTGTACGAGGGACTAGAGTCATGAGATCCTCCTGTCTCTTCCTCTTTCTTGAGTATGCCCATACCCTGTGGAGAGCTGCACACACAGAGTGTCATGCACGTTTGTCCCACATGTTATCGAAGTGGAGATTGTTATGTTACAAAAATATGTATGTTTCAACCTGAACTTTCAATCAAATGTCATTTGTCATTTTATATTATTCAATGTCTCTTTCATAAGTTGTTATTATATATTTGAAAAAAAGAATTATTTTCCAAAAACATTGTATCTTAAAAGGATTCATTATGAGGAAAAAATTATTCATAAGACAATTATTAATTGAACAATTGTTATGTCATATAAAGCTATTATAAATTATTACAAAAATTCAAAGTTCAGGAACTGAATTTGTAAAAAAGTCTATATGAATATTTCTGGGTATACCTTAATTAACTTTTACTATATTAGTATTAATAAAATTGCTTTCACTTACGATAGAAAAGTATCAAAAGGAGTCTTATGTAAATGTCCCGCCATAGTACGGCATAAAATTACCAGCTGTCAGGACACATTTCAGAAGGATAGTTACACTGCTGCTTGCAAAGTTTCTGAGAGGAATGTGCTGATAATTTCTCATTTTCTGTTCTACCTTACTGTAATCGCAGCCATTCTGTAAAGACAAAAACTTGCATGGTATAGATTATTTGGTAGCTTAGAATTGTCTTAAGAGCTAACATGAATTCCTGCCAACTCAAATTCTAAAAAGAAAAAAAGTGAAATGATGACACCAAATTAATGCTTTAAATAATTAAATAAATCATTATTTCTGCCTTGTGAATTAAACTAAAGGTAGATTTATTGTTAACTGTGTCATAAACAGCTACTCATCGGAAATAAATGAACAAAAAAGAGAGGGTTATATTTACATGAAACACATTTGGAAACTTTTCCCTTCCCTTCATGATGTTTTTTCCATATTTAATTCAGGGTCTACAGGGTCTCACTATGTAGATCAGACTCACAGTGATCCTCCTGTTTTCAGCTTCCCTTGGGATTACAGGCCACCATGCCCAGTCTCAGTCTCTGCCTCAGCCTGCCCCAGGGGCAGGGCCAGCATGACACGGCATGCCTGGGATTGAACCCTGCCTGCTGCACTCTGCCTGACCAGGTGCTTTAGGTGGCTCAGCTAGCTGGCCATCCTTTATTTATTTATTTATTTACTTATTTATTTATTTATTTATTTTTGCATAGTGCATTTTATTGTGTTATAAGCTGTGCTAAATCTAGGTCCAAACACAGCCTGCTGCCCTTTTTAAACCCAGTATTTCCCAATCTCATTTTAACTATAAAGAAACTAAGACCATAGCAGAGACCCTGTTCTCCAAGGAGCACTAAAGCCAGTGGGAGCCCTGGCGAGGATCTGAAGGCGGAGAGAGGAGCGAAGAGGAGAGCAGCATCCTTACCTTGACTGGTGTGGCTCCCAGCAGGCTACTTGGTCATTTGCATATCAAAGTTCCAGGAGAAGTTTCATCTGTCCAAAGTGTAAAATGCTGGCATTCCAGCAGGAGCAGAGCTGCAGCCCTTCCAGTCGCCATTTGCTTTCTGATTATAGGCTGGAACAGAGCCACAAATAATGCTTTATTTCCTATAGCTGCTTCCATGCTGTAGCTGCAGACTTGAGAAATCCACCAAGTCTAATGTACAAACTGACTGGTGCTTTGCATCAGGAGGGCTGCCCACACAGACGTGTGCATTTTTAGTAGTCACCTGACCAGAGCATGTCTTTGTTATGATATTTTAAAAATTAAGGCTTAAAACAAAAGCATAAGCAGTGCAAATTAGGCAGGGTTGGTCCCAGACATATTGTCCTGAAGGCATAATATACTGTTTAGTTGAAAAATTCTGAGGCAAAAACATTTACCAATGTCTGTCTCAGATAACTACACATGGCCATGATAATTTTAGAATGGAAATTTTCATATATTATCAATTGTCCCCAGACCATTGAAAAATTCAGCAATGCACTTATAAAATATCTAATTTAAATTTACTGTGTGTTAATCTTAGTAAGCCATCATTCCACCCATCCTGACCTTTTCAAATACAAATGTCATGTGTGTGGCTGTACATTATGGCAAATGAAAAATAATCTTTTCTATATCATACATTTTGTATGAGAACGTTAGCTTCGTTTCAAAAGGTCATATCACAATTTTTTTGAAATGACATTTGCTTTGTCTTTATGCTATCAGCTTAAATAAGTGTTTATTATATCTATCAGATCAACATTAAGAGACAGCTTCTGAATTTATCAAATGAAAACATATTTTTATTGAAAAGAACCTGTTCAGATTTAGAAGAGAAATGCCACAGTGAATAAAAATTAAATGCAAGTATTTGATAGTAAGAGTGACCTCAAATGAACTGTGAGGTTTTTATGCATGGAAGACACTCTTTACCCCATAAACCTGTCAATGAAAGTAACAGTGATTTGTGTGCCAAGAAATTAAGGCCATGTTTTGAAAAACATACATGTTTTCAAGTCTTTTCAATTTCATTCACATTACAATAGCTCAACATATTACAGGCAGAAGTCTATTTTTACTACCAGTAACCTACTATATTGTTATTATGTAGCAATACATAATATATTAAATACTACACTGTTATTATAGAGCAATCCACTCAAATCACCACCAGATCTTTCTATTCAGGACAATGTGACTTGCGTAGTGTCTTATTGTGGCCCAAGAAGAATTTAAACATGGGAAGTAAGTTTTCCGAGATGGGTGTCGAGGAGTCTGAGGCGCTTCCAGCGGAGAGTGTTCCTGGGCTCCTACGCAGGTGCTGTGCAGCACCACTTCTTGGGATGCTTCAGAAATCTCAGTTTGCTCACTTCTAAAGTAGGTGCAACATTTACCTACAAATGGTAGAACGTTTAAAAAAAATGACACGATACTTTCCAAGTGTATTTCTCTGAAAAGGATAAAAGACCCAATGGAGAGGTGTGCCTCTATATTTTGTTTTAAAAAACAGGAAATTGTAAGGTTTTCATGATGACAGTATATATAACTGGTTGGATTTCTGGGCATTCCTGACATGAAGATAATGTATAAAAGTTTTAAAGAACATTCTCCTTCCTTACACCAATGACTGATTTTTAACCAGGTCTGGCTGGGAAGCACATGCCGGTCTTGCATCTGCCTCTCTCAGGAAGGTGTCACCGAGACATGAATACTGGATGCCCATCATCCAAGGAGACAAATCAATGATTTTAGATCTTATATCTGACACTAATTTCCTAGGAATCTTGTTAGGAAAAAGCAGAAAACGTAAGATTGTTTAAGAATAATATTAGATACATGCAGACTTACTGTTGTAGCAGCACAATGGGTAACAGCTCAGTCCTGGAAATACTCTTCAGGTCTGTGGCTGGATAGACTGATGAAGAGAATGCACTGGAGTAAAACCCTGCTATAAAAAAGAACAAATCGGAAACTTTTAGGAAAATGGATACACCTTCGGACCACAATTTAAGCAAAAGAATTCAAAGACACAAGTTTAAATATCTCATGGCTTCTCTTATTTGAGAAACTCAAAGCATAAATAAAAATAAAAGACTGGAAGTAGAAAACAGAGAAATAATTTTGTTTTCAAATGGGAAGGGACCAAGAAATGGGGCAGTGGAGTGGGATGGAAAACGATGAAATACAGGAGCAAAGTCTGTGATAAGTGAACCAACTTTGCATAGTTAGTGGAGCTGTGCGTAGTGCACACAGGGACCAACACAAATTAAAATTAGAAAGATTGCATTTGAATACTGATAACTCACACTGTGTGCGAGACGATGACCAAAGAACAGGAGGGACAGTAGTCCCACATTCTGCTTATTTTCTGGTGCATCAGAGAGCTCTCCTTGCAGTGGTGGTGGTGAGGTGACAATGCCATCAGAGGAAAGATGACAAGGGCTTGAGCCAGCAGGGCAATAGCAATGAGCATGTTTCTCATACACAGTCATTCATATGACTGAGAGTTTATTTTATACAGTTAGAGCCAGATGCTGCATAACGTCATGGAGGCACAAATGCATCCAGACAATGAGTTTGGTATTCTCAATGTGTTGTCAAAGAAGAGATAAAGCAGTGTATAATTGTACAAAACAATCTAACACATAGCACTATGGAATTTTTTTTTTGCAGAGTTGGGGAGTGACCACAGAACCTTGCACATAATAGGCAAGGTTTCTACCACTAAGCTACAACCCAAGTTCCTACTACTGGAGTCTTTAAACAGATAAAAAAGAAATATTCAACTCAGTGTTAAAAGTCAGACCAGAGATGGTCATATTTACTGTACTACTGTCTGGGGACACACAGCGGATCATGTCACAGTTACATGACATCGATAGCGTGGGGTTGCACAAATGACTATTTCTGAACAAATACAGTAATCAGGGTATTCTATGTGCAAATCAAATGCCTATACCAACTGAATTAATATCACAGGCTTTCAATTTTATTTCTTAGCGTATTTTTTACATAATATTGTAACCTATGGAGTCAGTGTCCATAAGTTAGGATAGTGTTGGTCTGTAATATAGGAAGATAAAATTGTAATTAAGTTTCCTAGATGCTCAGCTTGACCTAAGCCTTCTAAATAAAAGGAGTTGGAAAGGCCAGGGGATATGTTTAAATCAGATGAGAAAGGCTTTCCTCTTCTAACTTTCGTGTCCTCCACATGTACCTAAAAATTGAGCTCTACGAATTACACTTCAATTTCTTAGTGCTGTCCTGTTTATTTTTCAAACTTTTAAGGATCACTGCAGCAAGAGGTTTTCAGTGTCCTCAGGGCCCCACTCAAAATGCCACCTGTGTTCCTTCATTCAGTGGCATGGAACCTTCCAATATTATGACAAGGATCACAGCCAGCAGCAGAAGCCTCACTCTTATGAAAATGAACTGTATAATGTAATATTGGATGAATATTCTCTGGAAATTAATCCAGTTATGAGAACAGTCACAGTTTTTCAGAATTATAATTTAAGAAAAGATCCTACTGCACCTGTGCGTGCATCTGAAGTGTGTCCCTGCTCTGCTTATGCTCAAAATGCAGTGACACTTTGCACCAACCTGGAGCTGTCTGCCAGCACTGTCCTAAAGTGAGTATGGGTGGGGGCCTTGGATGAGTTCCAAGGGGACTTGCCCTGGCTCTCATTGCTGGGTGCGGGATGCAGCTGTAACTTTCCTCTCATTAGGGTAAGACAGTCACGGTTAGACTTAGACAGAGAATACCGGTCTTTTGGTCTTTAAATCTTTGTCCTTTCCCCACTACAACTGGCATCTTCTCTGAAAAGACTTTATACTACATCTTTTTTTTTCATATTTTCAGCCTTGCAATTTTTATTCTTGCCCTAGGGCAAAAAATGAGTCTGTTGTGTGCTTTGCTACATTTATAGAGAAGAGAAATTCATGATCCAGGGCCAGCAAGATACCTCAGAGGCCTAAGCTCCTTCTTAGGGGAGGGTAAGAACAGGAGAATCACTATGGGTCCGAGCTGCATAGTGAGAGCCTGTAATAAACACATGAAAAAAGAAAAAGAAACTCATGATGCAAAGGCACAAACAAAACCAAGATTTTTCATTTCCGTAGTTTTGTGGCAGTCGGAGTGGGTGGCAGGCTTCTGAAAAGATCTACCAGGAGCTCCTGTGATGGGCATAGAAAGTTTGAGCCAGTTTTTATGTTTGTTAGAGTACAGGGCTCACAGGACTCTACATAGTTCCAGCTCTTGGAAGTCTTGGCCCTCGCCATAATGAAAACAACAATAATAAAAAGCAAACAATACTGAGAGCAGCATGTTTTTAACATCCAAAATTTCTGCTAGAAACTTGATTTAAAGTCATTCATTGCTAACACTGAATAACTTAAAAATTAAATTAGATGCCAGTAAGCTCGGGAAGATAAAAGCCACATGCAACTACATGTTATGTTTCCCTGATGAGCCATTATACAAGCATCTGAGCTTTTAAAAATCACAGTGGTTAGACGAAATAATTTGCATTGCCCAATATCTTGTGAAAACAGCTGAAAGTTTTATTTCCCAACCTCCCTCCTAGGTTATGCCTCCACAATTTTCACTTACTAAGTAGGATCACTGAGGCATGAAATGTTCTCCCTAGGCGCAGAAAGCTTGCTAGAAATTTTCTTCACAAAATATTGATTTCATGATTAAACTTTCAGCCAGATGAGAACTCAAGGTCTGAGTTGTAGAATTTTCACACTGCCTCACATTTATGGTTTGAGAATCCTTGAAAATTGTCTATTTCCATGAATAAAATATAGAGGTAATGATCTATCATGGGCATGATCAGATTCACTCCCGAATCTCATTGCTCCTGGGAGGGTATTATTTTGTCCAATTTATGATTCTATTAAACACTTAAACTTTATTCTGCAATCACGTGCCACTGTGTACATGTCCTAAAAGTAGGGCTTGAAGTTTATGATGTTTATGTACCTAGGAAAAGGCCCACTGGTGCCTTTTAGACTATAGCTATCTCTGTCTTTTCCCTGAAACCCTGATGCTTATAAAAGAGTGCATTTTTAAAATTTGATATATACTGGGAAATTTGATATGTATTAGATAAAGTCTTTTCAGAGAAGATGCCACTTGTAGTGGGGAAAGGACAAAAATTTAAAGACTTAAACGAAAGCTGAAATATTTATATAAGCTCTATTTGCTGGGATCTGAGTTTAATGTCTTCACTAAGAAGGTGCTCTATAGTAGTTCCCCTTCACAATCAGGATTACAAAGCCCTACAGATGATTCTTTAAATTGTATTTATTAAATGCTAATAGGAAGATTTTAAGTTGTAATGTATACTCCATTACTGCTTTTAAATTTAGGATGACTTCTTCATAAAAGCTAAATTCAAATTTCTCCATGGGTAACTTCCCAGAAGAACTGAAAACATCGTACGGGGGCCAGGGAGATAGCTCAGTAGAATAAACACTTTCCTGGCAAGTGCAAGGTCCTGAGTTCAATCCCTAGTACTGAGGAAAAAGAATTGTACTACAGTGATATACATGCACCCACATTTGTTCATCATAATTTATCATAATTAAATCTTAAAAACAACCCAAATGACCATCAACCAACAAATGGATAAAAAGTGAGTTTTTAAAAATTGGAATACTACTCAGCCATAAATAAGGTTAACCTGAGAATTTATAGGTAAATGGATGCAACTCAATACCATGTTCGTAAGTGAAATAAATCAGACAATGTGTGTGAACAACACATTGTCTCACTAGTGGGATAAACTGAGTGAGTAAATAAGACACAAAATGTACAATAGATACTGGAAATAAGGAAGAAGCTATTCAAAAGAAAAGATGGTGTATTATGAGAGAATGGAAAATGGAAGGGAAAAGAAAAGTGTGTGTGTGTGTGTGCATGTGTGTGATAGTTAAGATAGTTACACAACTATTGCCTCTGTTCATTGAAAAGAAAGTCTTGTGCTAAGATTGTTAGGCCAGTATTTCATGCCTATGCCTTCCACTCTGAACAACTCTTATGGATTTAACAATATACAAGTTGTTACTTCTTATTATTCTCCTACAAACCTGTTTTGAAAGTCTGTTCTATGATTATTTTTATTTTTTGTCTTTAAAAAAATAAAATAAAATTAGAATTATATTTTAAAGTGGTTTCCCTAAAAATTAAATGGTCATACAAATGTAAAAATTAAATATAAATATTATGTTTCTTAATGTCAGATATCAATGGCAGGAATTGAGGTGTACTTTTGCCAGTGTTTGTCAATTTTTATAAAGGTTCAGATCTTTCCACTACAATCAAGTAATAGAAGAACAAATAACTGGAACAATAGCTAGTATAAGGCCTTATTTTTAGAGCTACACTTTTGCTTAGCCAAATACCTGAGGGAAAAATAAAAAGAATGCATGAGGGAAGTGTCAGTGAGATAGCTCAGCAGACTAAGCATCTGCTTTGGCAAGAGCATGCTCCTGGGTTCGTCCCCACACTGAGCTGGCACCCAAGTCCTGGGGTGGTGACACACGCCTGCAATGCCGGCACTGAAAAGACTGAAAACAGGAGGATCACTATGAGCCAGAGCTGTGTAGTGAGACCCTGTATCAAATACGTAAATTTAAAAGAGAAAAAAGAACGCATGAGGTTAAGGAGAAAGATAGGAAAAAAGGAAGGGAGAAAAATCATGCAAGTACATATGGAGGATAGCTAAGATGATTATACTACTGATTCCCATCAGTTTTTTTTAATGCAGTGGTTAATATTTAAAATTTTCACTTCGACTAACTTTATATGCTAGTATCTACAGTCTAGCAACTACATCAAAGACAGCAGTGTGCAATACAAAATCCTGGTTGAATACCTCTCATCTTGTTCTAACATGCGCCATTTCTAATGTCTTATCATTTATTATTATATTATGTGTAAGATAAATTCAAAAACTCAACTTAAAAATGACAACTAAAAAATTAAGGTTTATTGAAAGGAAGAATTGATGTTTACTTGACCAGTCCTGCACAGCTAAATCTTGTAATCGTTTTTCTATTCTTGTTTTCAGATGATGCAACCTATGTAATTTATGTTGCTTTGTTTCTGCTTTTGTTTTTATCTTTACTCTTGAAAAATTAAAAAAAAAATCAGTAAAGAGGGGTGTTATTAAAAGAACAGCGCCACGGGGGGTTCTTTATGGCAACACTGCTGATCTACCGAAATCATCTGGCTGCAGTATGAAGAAATACAGCAGACTCTGCGTGCATCCCTTCCATTCAGGGTCTATGTTTTAAGTCAAATGTTATACCGCAGCTATTTTGTAATTCTACCTCTTGATTGTAATATCATTTTTAATTCACTTTAGTTCTTCAATTGACTCTTTACTGCAACTGTGAAAACTCCTTATTTACTGGAATCTTGCACTTCTGAAGTGTGCACCGTATCCCTTAGAAATGCATAGCACAGTGAATATCAAACTGATTTTTGTAGCTTATAGATTGTCTACAGCAAGTACTGCTCAAATTAATGGTTGCTAGCAATACCAATCTCATTCTTTACGAAGTAGATACTACTAGGGATTACTAGTACATAATGTTTTGCTAGAATTTTGAATTGAAAATGAATGTTAAAGGCCATTTACCACTCAACACATTAAAAATAAGCATGTTTTGAAAGCAAAAATTTATAGTACATTGTGAAAGCTCATGTAAGATGTAACTATATTATTATTAATATTCACAGTGACATTAAGTTGAGCTTTTTATTAGGGTGACCATATAATTCATTATCTAAATTGGACAGTATGAAAAGGTAAAAGGAGAATAATCATTGGTTAATTAATTAGAATTGTCTGAGAAAACAATGATATATTGCTTCCTTATCTATGTTCTACTGTAATTTTTAGAGCACTTAATTGAAATATTTATAACACTTTCATCAAATAATTCTCTGGAGGATGGGTGTGCTGAGGCAGGATTGCTGCGAGCCCAAGGCCAGCTGGGGCTGCAGCATGAGGTGCTGGCTGAACAAAACCAGAAGTGGAAATCTCTGGAATACTGATTTTTATATTCTGTTTCTTTATGGATCTTTTAACTGAGATTACTTTAAATTTAATTAAATACATAAAAACTTCTAAGTGATTCACATTGTTTGCATAAGAGCCTGCGTGCCTGGAGTCGTGGGCCTTCTGTTTCCTCTTGAGCTGCGTCATGATTCCTGGCGTCTCCAGAAGAATGCTCACCAGTGCACTCGGCCTGTGCTCTGCTCTCCTTGTGCTCCATCATCCTCATCTGCATCCGTAGCATCATCATTAGGATCTGTGTCTTGCTTTGTGGTGTGGGCTGGGTCAAGGGCTCAGCTCTTGCCTCAGTCTTCACAGTGCTGGATCACAGGAAACAGTTGCTTTCATGAAAGAACAGAAACACTTACCAAGCATTCATGAAAGGAAATGCACCTGGAATCTAAATCTATGTCAAATTGATTGTAAAGCCTCCTCAAATTCATCAAAAAAAGAAAAAAGTGCATCTCTATACACTTGTTTCAGAAAACCCTTTTCTCATTGCAATCCTGGTTACATTGCCTGGTACTATATAACCTTTACATTTCAGAGGTTTAAAATAAGTAAACAAATAAACACAAAGAATGTACTTAGGGCAAAGTGTTTCTGGTTTACACTATACTGTAAATACTTTGCGACTCTTTGAAGATGTTCTAATTTTTACCTTGACATGTGGAGGCACAGAAGAGCTGAAAATATTTGCTGTGTACTTTGCATGGGGTCAACAGGAAAGATCCCTTGAAGGCATCCCAGGAATCAATCTGCAAGACACTGCCTTCTGCAAGTCCAGAATATGATGGAACAGACATTGATGGCAACATGCTCCAAAAAGGCCACCTAGAGAATTGTGTCTGGGATATATTCCAGAGCGCTCTCCTGTCCTAGCACTCAGAGGTTTCTACAACCAATATGTAAAGGGGCCTGGCTATTACTGGAACTGGCAACAGACTTTCTGGTCATTTATATGCTATTGGTTTTATGTGCACATGTAGTGCAAGACTTGTGATCTTACAGAGGCTTCCACCAAGAGTTTAGAAGAAGCCCTGAGAGTATAGGCAGTGTGCCCCTGAGAGGGTAATGTGTGAAGTTTTTGTTAGGATAAAGCAGAAAGTATAGTGGAAAAATAAAAAAAAAGATGGAGAAATCAACGATGTAGAATGGCTGCTAAGGAAAATGGTGGGTAGTGCGGAAAGCCAAGTCAAGAAAGGCCAGGGTGCTGCCTCAGGAAATCCCATGTGTGCATGGCTGTCCCTGTCCCTTGGAATTCACGTCTCCCCTCAACTTGCTCTGAATGATGAACATAGAACTACTGGATTGAAACTTTGTCACACTGGGTTTTAGGATCACTTTGGTCTATTTCCTTTTTCTCGCCCTCTGTCTTTCTGAGGAGCAGAAAACTTTATAGGATGGCATTTTATTCCAACAGTGTGTCGCTTTTTTTTGTTATTTTTACAAAGTCACAGCTAAGAATTTTCACCGAGTCTCAGGAAACTTTGAAGTTGGTCTTTTCTGCAATGCTGGAAATGTTAAAACTTTCATGGCACTTAGAGATCGACTAAATTTATGTTCCATAAATGCTAGATAATTATATAAGTCTTTCAGGGGCCAGGGACAGAATGCTGTGATTAGATTTTTCTAAAAATCCCTGTAAATGTGTTCAACGGAGAGGATTTGGGAAAGTGAATGAATCACCAGGTGCTCTAGCCGAAGATGCTGCTACGAAGTGCTGTCTGCTCAGAGGAACATGACCTTGAGGCATGTGCTGTCTGCCCCTCCCTTATCTCTCTGCTTCCTGGTCACCACACTGTGAGTGACTTTTCTCCATTTAGGCCCTTTTACCATCCTCTTTCTGCCTTGCTGTCATCAAACTACAACAGCAGTGACGTGGCTAACATTGGTGGCTTTTGTTAGACCTATATTGATAGTCAAGAGCAAAAAGCCCAGACAGAGGATTCATAATGTTGTGGGTTGGGTCAGAAAGGAATCAACCATGAAGTTATGGATTACAAAGACAGAGCTGAGGAGATCTCCATTGGTGTGAAGGAACAGGAGAATGGAAAAGTTGGTCTGATAGCATAACAATAAGTAGGAAATCGGGGCAAGGGAGATGGCTCAGTGGAATAAGCACTTCCCTGGCAAGCACAAGGGACTGAGTTCAATCCCTAGTTCTGCCAAAAAAAAAAAAAAAAAAAAAAAAAAAAAAAAATGGAGGAAATCTTTACCCTTTGCAGCCTCAAAACTTTAAAAGTGAATGACTTTACTTTAAGAAGAAAGCTGCAGAGATCCATGCTCCAGAATGGTAGCATCATAGAGAATTTGTTTACCAGAACCAAGTTCAGAGTGCTCAGTAATCCAGCCACTCAACACCCTATAGCTGAGAGAGAGAGGAAATTCTCTCTACTGCCCCAGCCTATAGCAGACCTTGGCATCGTCTGCATCATGCTTATTTTAGGTATATGCAGAATGCAAAAGTTCTGAGGTGAAGAGGCTTCCACCTATGTCTGGAAGGCCAGGCTGTGTGCCCCTGGGAATGCAGTGTGTGAGGCTGTAAGAAGCCCAGTGTCCTGTGAAGACCCCAGACATTTGGAAAAGCCAGGAACAAGAATCAGCTAAAGAAAACTGCAAGGAAAGGGCAAAGCAGGCCTAAGAGAGAAGTCATGGGAACTACAAATACCAGAATGCCACAGGGGCAGAGCTACATAAAGCCCTTGGAGCTCACAATTTATTACATATTGCTTTGGATGTTCCACACGGAATTAGAGGTCTTAATGTTTTCCCTGCTGGATTCTAGATTTGCTTTGAACCTAATGCTTTGTATCCCCTTGTTTGTACTTTTTTGAATGATAATGCTTTTCTTGTGCCATTGAATGTTGCAAGCATTTAACTTTTCATTTGTATAGGGCCTTAGATCTTGGGGAAGACTTACAACTTGGACTTCTGAACATTTCTGAAATGAGTAGGCCTTTGACGAGTCTTAGATATGGACTAAAATCTTGCCTTTTGAATAAAGGGAAGAATGCATCTTTTGGGGGCTATGGTTGAATTGTCAGTTTGAGTCTAACTGAGGCCTTGAAGCCTCATGTTGTCACAAGGGCAACTTCTGGGATTTTTGATTAATTCATGATCAAGTGCTGGGATTATGGGTGTGGGTGCTACACCCACCCTGCAGGACATAGCCTGAAAGAAAGTTAAGGGAGGGAAAGAGGTTCACTCTGATGCTGGTCCTCCCTTTATGCTCTTACTGTTTTGTGTTTTCCACTGTCATGAACTGCTGCCTGCTGACATGGGCCACCTGCCTTGGAGCCAGCTCATTATGGGCTGAAACCTGCACAAACAATGAGCAAGATAAACCTTTCCTTTCTTAATTTTGGGTGTCAGATATTTTCCCCCAGCAATGAGAGACAAAAGTAACCATGATATCACCCTAAAGCAGTACTCATAGTGAACCTTTGAGCTGCATATATGTGTCAGCAATCAGATGTGGTTCTTGCCACAGTCAATTCTTAGCAAAGGCTATAATAATAATAATAATAATAATATTTCTAATATTATTATTATTAGAAATATTGTACTTCATCCATGCATCTGGAGAAACTCCTATGGAAGATGTTATATGATACATTATCCGCCATAATGAAATAACACTGAGTTTCCTTGATCTCCTGTGAATAGGGAGTACCCAATCCAAACCAGTGTTGACCATGGGTGCTTCTTTACCTTCTATTCTCCCCAGCCTCTCAGAGGTATAATGATTTGCAGTATGGTGTTGCCATCAGTAAACTGAAGTGGACCTATAGAACAAAAGCGGGCATGTCTTACCCTACGCTCTTCGATACATCTGCTGAAGTACCAGAATGTCTTAAATGATGCAAGTCTTCCAGCCATTGTACTGAAGCCCTCCAACAAAAACAGATTCTGTCTGAACTGAAATCAGCAGGTACTTCTGCTGTGCCATCAAAGACTCCCTCACTGCTGATCTTATTTGGGATGATTGAATCTTAGGCCTTCACAGTTTTCAAGATGAATTCCCAAGACTCTTTTAATTTTATTTTGGAACATGATCCCACTAAGTACTAAGTTGTCTAAGGAAGGCTTTAACTGAAGATTTTGAGAGCTTCCTGTCCGAGGCTGCTAGAGTGATATAATTATAGGCGTGTAAGATCATGTCTAGTGGACAATTCAATGTAGTGTCTGTGAATTATCTGTCTAGGATGTCACTATAAATCACAGGACTAATTCTCTCAATTAGCCAAACTTACCTTAATGTTTATGGAATGGGTTAGCCAATGATCTGTGATATGTACTTTTACAACCTTAATATATTGTTTAGGAATCATAGCTTTGAGCATGAGAAGTTGTAGGTATTTCTTGCTATATCTTGCTTCATAGAAGTCTTAAATTCAAAGACCCAATGCAAAAGTCTAAGGTGAATTCATACTTGTCAGATGAAATGAAACAGATGGAAAATAAATGCACAAAAACATGTTCATCATATTTGGTCACCCAAGTAATGCAAATTAAAATAACACTGATATTTTAGCATACCTCAGAAAGAAGGTCATGATTAATAAATCAACCTATAACAAGTTATGATGGAGCTAAGAGAAAAAAGAATGCTTCTCCACTGTTGGTGGGAGTGTAGACTGGTACAACCACTGTGGAAATCTGTGTGGAGATTCCTCAGCAAACTAGGATTTGAGATCCCATTCAACACAGCTTTTTTTACTTCTGGGTATTTTTTCAAATAATTCAAAACTTCCTACCACAGTGACATTTGTGTATTCACATATAGCAGTAAATTTTGTAATATCTAAATATTAGAAACAATCCAAATGCCCATCAACTGAGGAGTGGACAAAAAGATGTAGTATTTCATACAATGGAGTATTACTCAGCTAATAAAGAAAGAAAACTGGAGGTTTTTATAGGGAAATGGATGCCACTAGAGACATACTCACAAATAAAATAAATCAGACTCGTATGTGCAAACAATGTTGTGTAAAAAGCTGTAAGAGTAGCTGTATCCAAAAGGTACAGCTATAGATATAGGGAAAGGGAAAGAAACTGTTTAAAAGCAAAGAAAAACTAGGATGGGGAAAGAAGAAAATAAGGGGGAAAAATACATGTAAATACACTTACAAACACACACACAATAGCTAAGATAATTGTACTAATTTCTATTAGTTTATTGAAAGAAACAGTTAATGCTTATATTGTCTTATCAGTTTTATATGGTCGAACAATATATGTATCTGAGCAACTGTTTTGAATGTAACAATACACAATATAATAACCATTGTTAATTTCCTATCATCTTGTTTTAAAATTCTGTATTGTTTTTGTTTTCTCTTTAAAAGAAAGAACAAAAAAGCTGTTAAAACTTATATTTCATCTACTTAGTCTCAGCGTTTGGACTTTTCACATCATCCATGTTCATTTGATCACAATTCAGATGCACTAAGCTCCACTCTTTCACACTGCACAATTTATTGTGTTCAGACAAAAGGGTGAACTCATAGAACCAACACTAAATATCAATATAGAGTCCATTTCCATTCCAGCAAAAAATTCTGCTACGCTTCCTCAAATTATTTTTAATAATGATTGGTAAACACTAATTACTATTTCTACCAATACATGTGCCTTTTATATATATTAAATTATGTTATATTTAATTTGCATTGCAATATATTAAATTTTAAAATGTTAACGCTTACTGATTTGCTGTGATTTTGTAGTGCTGCTTGCTGTGCTTCTGAAATCAAATCTGTTTTAGTTGATGTGATGAAGAATCATTGTTGAATCAAAGAATATTTGTATACTTCCACATATTTTAGAAAATCGTTACAACATAGAAAAATTAATGCAAAATCAGTTCAGCAAAACAGATTTTAGAAAACTCTTAAATGTTTTAATGGAAATTTCAAGCAATACTCTAGGGCTTTGGGACTTTGATTGTGTGTTGAATGACATGACTATTATTACGTTATGGAGTCAGGGGGACGCTATTTACATGCCAAACATAATACGTGATGCTTCGCCTCCTTTTGTCCCAACAGGCTTATTTATTTAAAATCTTAAGTGAAAGTTCAGATTTTAAAAACTGAAATTAAATACAGATTTTGAAAATAAATAGGAACTTAAATCTAAGAATCTACTTATTACAAAAATATTAATATTGAACAAAAATTTAATAGCCACTAAAAAAGTAATAGGAAAAAAGTTCGTAACAACATAGCCTACATTAAAGACACAAGGAACTATAAACACAAATTTTATAATAACTTCTTACAAGGCTATCAGGAATTTTGAAATAAGTGAATATAGTATAAAATAATATAATAAATAGCCGGGCGTGGTGGTGCATGCCTGTAATTCCAGCACTTGGGAGGCTGAGGCAGGAGGATTGTTGTGAGTTCAAGACCAGCTTGAGCTACAAAGTGAGCTGCATAGTAAGACCCTGTCTCAAAAAGACATAAAAAAATAATAAATATATAACGTAAGATATAATATAGTCATATATAGAGATAGATGGTGAGAGAAATTCACTGCTAGAGAAAGATAAGGGGAAAAAAGTTAAAATGAACTTTTTGACATTGAAATGGCTTTATATGGACAGTCATTAGTGCATATGGCTGATTAGGTAGGTGGACAGCTAGCTAGCTGACCAGACAGTGCCTAAGTACAGGTACATGCGTGTGATAACAATCACACATTCACTTTTTACCTCTGCCTGAGAACTAGTGATTTCCCTGATGAAATTCACATAGCTTTTATAGGTTAGTTAATGGCATCCTACAAATATTACTCTCCATGTTTTTGTAATTTTACTGATTTTTGCATTCGGTAGCCTGAAGTACACTGATATTAGGGGAAGTTATGTAAAAGATACTCTGTACATTTTGCAAAATTCTCACAGGTTTAAAATTATTGAAATTAAATGTTAAAACTTAATCCTTCCATGTTCTAATTGTACATACACAAATTATAAAAATACTAATTCACGTTGTGGAGAAACATAGTTTTTCTTTGTACAGTTCTGTATAATAACACACTATGCGATGTATAACAAATAAAGATTTTAGTCATGTTCTTGTGTATGAGTTATGGTCTATTCAGTGAATATTATTTTATTTTTTCATGTATTCCTATGAAAGGTCATTCAATAAAGATAGCATAAAGTTTTTTAGTGCTATTGCAAAAGTGAAAGAAGCATTAACTAAATATAAATTGATCTTCTCTGCTACAACATCTGTTTGTGAAGTTAAATATAACATGTAAATATATTGGAATTCAAAATTCTCTTTTCGTTGGCTGGAAATATGTCAGAATAATTTTTTTTCAATTTTTATGCTTTCAATTTTATGAAAAGTGCCTATCTACAAAATTCATTTAATTTACCAATTTATTCTGTTTCACATAAGCAGAAAATTTTGCAGATTTCGCATCCCTGGGTATTTTGTGAGGCAATCTAGCAGGAAGAAATTCTATTTCAACTTGTGACTTTTATGTGTACATTGCAATATTTAAATTGCATGCTTTGTTGTTCTTAATGAATTAGTCTTCATGCAATTGCATTAGGGTGTTGTGATGAAAAGTTTGGAATTTTTTTTTCAAGAAATGGTAACTTTTACAATTTATAGACTACATTCCTAAAACTATCAGGCTAAGATATATGACTTTCAAATAACCAAATCATAATTGAAAAACAAAAATTATTATAGGGCTCAGAATTAGGATATTTCCATTAGACTTTTAAGGCTTTATTTCCTAAATTACCCTATCCCATCTTTTTGTAATACTAACTAGTAGTGGTACTTACATGATTTTAGATTATTTGTATGTATTTTTAGTGATTAAATTTATATACTCATAAAGTGATAGTAAAATAGTTTTACAAAGTTTCTACTGAAAAACAGCTATCCATGAAGCTGAAATTTTCACCTAGCCCAAGGTTCAATTTTCTATTTTCTTTGATCTTACTTAAGAGTGTTCTGGCTTGTGTCTAGCTGTGCCCCCAAAGCCTCATGCAGTCATGGGGTGGGGACTTCTAGAGTTTGAGATGAATTCATGATCAAAGCTGGGATTATGGGTCTTAGTACTGTTGGGATTATGGGTGTGAGCATTGTGCACAGCCTTGGGTGGATAGCACGAATGCAATGTGGGAGAGAGGGCTTCCTCTCTGTTGCCATTGTTGCTGCTCCTCCCCCACTGTGCTCTCTGCTCTTTGCCACCACCATGAAAGGTTGTTGTCTGCCACATGCCGTGCTGCCTCACAGCCATCTGAGTATGGACTGAAACCTCCAGTAGCTATGAACTAAATATATCTTTCCTTTCTTCATTTTGGGTGTCGGGTGTTTCTCCCTGCAATGAGAGAAGAGTAGCTGAGACAAAGATATATATATATATATATATATCTGCTTGTTTCAAGATTCAGGATCATATATTGTCCCTTAGCAGGCAAAAGAGTATGTCCTTTTAAATCTGTCAAACCCCTAAGTAACCCAGTATCTACCCATAGAGCTTTCTCTCCCACAAAACTGATCTAGTTGAACCTAATATTGTTATGTCATTATTATTACACTAAAAATATTATGTTGGCTGAGTATTATTATTACCACTCCCAAAACCTTCATATTCTGATTATTCTACCAAGTTAGTTATTTCACATTTGTAGACTGGTGAAGGAGGGCTGCTTATTGTTTTGTATGTTTTATTTATTCAATGATAAACAGGCTACCAGTTGTCTAAATTTCTTGTTGATGTGTTCAGCTTCAGGATGTAGTTTATCCAATCAATCAAGCTGAGAGAAGTTCTTCTGGGATCTTCTGTCCTACTCAAGGTTGGTATATAGTTGTCATTTCTTTCACTTGAAATCTCAGCAATTTTCTTCTGCAGCCTTCTGTTTTCTATCTTTTGTCTTTGTAGCCTTTTAACATCATTTTCTTGACTTCACCCACTTGAGGCCAGAATATGGCTCCAGCTGGAGGTGACAGTTAAGCTGAATTGTCAACTTCATCATCCCGAGAACCTCCCTGGGAAATTGCAATGCGTCTGTCTGGGTCATCTGGGTAGGTCCTGAAGTCCTGCCAGTGGTGACCGCATGTGTCTCCGGCCCGGGCCTTAGTCTCTGACATTACCCCCTTTGCTGTGTTTCTAGCTACCATGCACTAGGCAGCCTTTGTACCATGCCCTCCTGCTGTGTTGGTTCTACCTAGGAGCCAGTGACTAGGGCTGAACCCTCTAAGCAGGAGGAAGCTAATCCTCTCCTTTTTAAAGATGCAGTGTCTGGCATTCTGTACCGAAACAAAAAAGGTAATTATTACAGAAAATCAGCTTCAGGTAGGTGTGGCTGCTGCCGCCACTATACCTAACCATGTTCTAGAGCCTCTGAGCTGTGTTGCATCAGGAGGAATTTGGAAGAGTTTGAAACCCTAAGATGTCATGAGAGAACCATATCCCAGGGGCATAGAACACCAGAATGCCTGTAGACATTAGTCACTAAAGGCCCAGCTCAGGAAGTTTCAAATAGAAAGCTAAGATTTCTGCCAGGGACTGGAATTATTATTTGTATCCATCACTCCCCAGCAGGTGCTCCTTCTGCTACCATTAGTGAATTAATACTCTAGGCCAGAGTAGGTGAAATCTGACTGGTAGGAATCAGAAAAGTTAGACCTTTTGAAACAGTTCAGACATACATGCAGAAACCTACACACACACACACACACACACACACACACACAACATACATACCACAATCATAACAATTGCAAAATAAAACATCAACCATGTTTTGATCTTCTGAGATATATGCCAGGCAAATTTTGTTCTCCCTTCACTTGTCCCATTGATCAGACATAATTTGGCTGCATCAAACTTTCTCAATTAATTCAGCTTCCATACACTGTCTGTCTCCCCCACACTAACTCTCCCAGCTTCTCCACTTGTACCTTCTTTTTGTTATCATTAGATATTCATAACTTTAAAAATTCTCCTAGATGAGCACGGTGGTCCAAGCCTACAAACCTAAGACTGTGACAGAAGGATCACAAACTTGGGACCAGCTTGGGGTACAGAGGGAGAACTTGTTTCAAGAAAAGTTATGAAGGCTGGGGATTTAGCTCAGCAGCATAAGCACCTGCCTAACAAATACAACATCCTGTGTTCAATCCCTGGTATCAGAAAGAAAGAAAGAAAGAAAGAAAGAAAGAAAGAAAGAAAGAAAGAAAGAAAGAAAGAGAGAGAGAGAGAGAGAGAGAGAGAGAGAGAGAGAGAGAGAGAAAGAAAGAGAAATAAAATTATGAAACTCTTTGTTATTTTAAAAGTATTTTGGAGCTGAAGGTTTATCGAATACATATATTCAATCACTATCTTTACTTTTTAAAAGCATTTATAATGGCAAAATACTCTTAGAGAAACAGTAAAATATAAATAATACAAGACAGCAGACAGGGCTAGGGAGATGGCTCAGTAGAATAAGCGCTTCCCTGGCAAGGGCAAGAGCCTGCGGCTCAATCCATGATTTGACAGAAGACAATATTCTCCTTATGCCATTCACATTCGTAACAGTTAATAGTCTGTGATAAGTAGTTGTAGATGCTTTTCAAAGTAAGCACTTTAGGTCTTGATTCTACCAAAATTAAACCATAAGCACATATCAATATGTAGCCAATAAAGATGGGAAAAGCTTTGAATAAGTGAATGGATGGACAATGATAGTTGCATTATATGGAATGGTAGCTAATTACTAAACACAGTGTTACTCATAGGAACAGAAATATGTCAATACTATTATTAGGTGTAAAAAATAAGTTGAGTATCAGTATTTAGACTATAATATAATGAATGTGTTTACATTGATGGATGGATTATATATAAATAAATACATTTGTTTATATATAATCCATATATATAATATGGTTAACAGAAATTCCACATATATATGGTTAACAGAAATTCCTATATGACCCATAAAATATTATGACACCAATTAAGGCTATGACATGAGATAGTAATATACATGGACATAGGAACATATGAATGCACACACACATGTGTATATATGTACATAGATAAGAATATGGACTGATGCACGGGAAATATTAATTTTCTGTTATTTTTTCATTATATCATATGTAATATTTTTTAAAAAATATAAAAAACACAATCATATGACTACTAGGTAAGTACATGTGAATATGGTGTTGTGGCAGAGAAGATTAATAACTTTCAATAAATGGAAAAGTCACAAAATATTCTCTTTATTTCATTACACGCAAATTAATTCTCGGCAAAAGTCATCCATTCAAATAGAGAACACAGACAATGACAAAGTAACAATTGATTAATAAGATTAAATAATAAAATCAAATAAGAAAACACTTGTTAATATATAGCAGAAATCTAAAATTATTATTTATATTCTTTACTCATACATCAAATAAATATTTATCTTTCCATATAAAACCAAAATGAAGACAAAAACAGACAATAAGACAATTAAATATCCACCTGTTAAAAATATTCAAATATTATATTAAAGGGATCTAAACTAATGAAATAGCATAGGATTTTTATCCTTAGATGGCAAGACAATTTTTAATGCTAAAGTTCTTGCATATGGTTTATAGGTTCAAAATGGTGTACCTTTCCTACGATTCATTTAGAAAGAATGGCCTTTATGAGATTATCCTAAATAAATGAATATGCACACATCTAACATACCCATAAACACACCCATATTGTTAATAGAAAATACATATTGGAAATATGAGTATTTTTACACATTGCTATGATAGACATAAAAGTCTTGGCACACCCATGTAATTCAATATTATACACTGATGGGCCAGGGAGATGGCTCAGTAGAATAAGTGCTTGCCTGGAAAGCTCAGGGTCCTGAGTTCAATCTCTGGTTCCACAAAAAAAAAAAAAACAATATTATACATCGAATAAAATATCAGTGTAGGTCTGTATTTGACACGGAACTACATACATACTTTTCATGTGTGTTTTTCATCATACATATTTAAGTGAATAGACATGTGCAATAAGAAAAATGTCTGTTAGGCTATAGATAAATATGATAATCATCCCTAACTTTAATAAAAATAATAAGGCTATTTTTAAACATACTTATTTACTTTTTTGTATCAGGAATCTAACTCAGGCCCAGTTTTTGCCATGCTAGTGCTGTGCCTCTGAGCTATATCCCTAGTCACCACATTTATTTACTTAAAAAGCATTCCCTGAGAAGCATATGATTATTTCCTCAATAAATGATGCATTTTACGCAACTTTTAAATTCTTAAACATCTAGGCATGATTTTTAAAAAAATTGTTTCACTTGTTACCATTTGGATATCACAATGATCTCATTCATCATAGGGAGTTTGTATTTGTACATGATATATCTTGATTCCTGGTTGCTTTTTTTTCTTCAGTTCTTCTCCCTTCAACACCTGTTCACTTATAATTTACAAACTTCTGTTTCTTTCCTTCCCTCTTTCCCCTCTCTTTCCTTCCCACCCTTTCCCTCCCTATCACCCTCCCTAGTGTCCTTTTCCATCCATTTTCTTCTTATTTTACAGTATCTTTTGTACATTTTTGGTCCTTATGTAAAGTTTCAGTTTTATGCACCAGAGAAACAATGTGCTATTTATGTTTGTTCTATTTATTGCATTAGGAGTATGGCCTCAAGATGTATCCATTTATGTGGAAATGCCTCTATCTTATCCTTCTTAATGGAAGTGCAGTGCTCCATTGTGTACCTAAAAAAATACTCTACCTTATTAATTCATTGGTTGATGGACATTGGGGCTGTCTCCAATATGTAGCTGTTACACATTAAGCTGCTATAAATATAGGTGTGCACACATCCCTGGTGTCATGCTTTTAATTCTTTTGGAAATAGGCGAAGAAGAGAAATATTTGGGTCAAATGGGACTCCTGAAAAATGACTATCACACGTATAATCAGCTGATCCTTGAGACCAGGAGGTAGACTTCACAGAAGTGATTTCAGAAAACCGAAAAGCCCACCAAAAGCTATCAAAAGATGACTTCCAGGTCACCCAAAGAGAAGCGCTAGTGCTGCCCGTGTATCCGGGGTCACAGTTCAGAAGAGTGGCTCTGGAGCTGTTCACCAGGAGCAGTGGGTAAAGAGACGCTCTTATATCCCAGCAGAGGAATGAAGAAAACAACTATTCTGATGCACACCCCACTATCTGTAGTCTCCTACAGGTGTCTTCCATTTCACAAGCCCAATCAGAAAACAAAAAAAAAAAGTTTTTTTGTTTTTTTTGTTGTAGAACTGGGGATTGAACTCAGACCCTTGTGCTTGACATGCAAAAGCTTATTCTAATGACCCATCTTCCCCTCCCTGACAAAAGTTCTTTTGATGCAGTATATAAACATGAACTCACAGAAGTACAACCAATGTGGAGCTACTTATCTGGGTGGGAAAATAAGAGAATATAGAGAACTATTCCATTTACTCTTAATATTTACTATTGATATGAAGGGACACACACGTAGTTCAGTTACAACATAATTACTGGTCAACGCTACTCTTCATTTGCTACTTAAAATGTGTCATGGTAGCTACCTCTTGTGGCTTTTATTGCCAAATAAATGAAATAATAAACAAAATTTGATACACATTTTTAGTTTGTGGCTAGCAGAATATACCAATTATTAATTACAGACACAAATTTCTTAGGCAACGCTTCTACTGCTTTTTATGTGGGAAGCTTAACAGTTCAAAATTTTTACTTGACTAAACCATCACTTCATCTTAGGTGGCAGCAATGCCTGATGTCCTGTTTATATGAAGTCAGCACTATTTGTCCTTGACAAAAACTCATTGACAAAGTGTTGCGGCACCCAGCTGTGGGCTCCCATCCCCCACAACCCTTCTGATGTTCCCAGATGCTCCAATCACAATCACAACTGTGCTGCAAAGTGGTTTTTTTTTTTTTTTTTTTTTTTTT
>PVKA01025789.1:0-32479 GCA_004027165.1 Ctenomys sociabilis
TAAAGTATTTCGAGTTTGTATAACTAGAAAATATTTTATTTTTAGTTTTCAAAGATTGTTTGCTAAGTATAAAATTCAAAGAGGATAGATGGCTTTTTTTCTTCAGTCCTTTCATTAGTCTAATTTCATACACATTTGGTCTTTTTCTTTCAAATGTGGAATAAGATGCTATTTAATTTTGTTCTTCCATAGCTAATATTTTTTATGTATATGCTTTAATCGTTTTTTTACAATAAGTTTTGGACAGTTTCAATTTTGTGTATCTTGGTATGAATTTATTTAAATTTCTTGTGCAAAAGATTCACTTTTCTTGAAAATGTGGTAATATAAGTTGAATTAAATTCAGAAATTTTAAATCTGTATATATTTATCGTCTCTCCTTTCTATTGTAAGAATTCTAATTATATGAATATACGTTTCTTGGTTTCGACACAGTGAACTATTACAACTGATCTGTGAATTCTTTCTTCATTTTTATTTTGGACAACTTTTAATGCTCATATATGTTTGTAAATAGTTTATTTTCGATTTGCCACCTATTAAAAAAAGTTAAAATTAAAACAAATAATTATAGCAGAGCCCTCCAGACAACAACTCAGGCATCCGCGTGAGTGAGACTCCTCATTGCGCCCCCTGGACCCCTGCAACCCTCCAGAGCCACCGCCTGCAAGCCCACCAAGCGACTGAGAACTTCTGTGACTCTCTCAGCCCCTGATCCACCCCAGCATGGCCCAATGAGTGTGGGGGAGAGCTTCCGGCTTCCCCGCTGTGAATTTGTCTCTGAGAACTATTTTCATTGCATTCCATAAGTTCCAATAAGTTGTGCTTGAATTTTCATTGAATTGTCGATATCGTTGAATTCCTTCTTTAATTTCATCTGTGACCCACTGATTACTGAGTAGGGTGTTGTTTAATTTTCATGTGTTTAGGGGATTTTTCTGGATTCTTTTGTCGTTTATTTCCAGTTTCACTGCACTGTGTTCGGATAATATGCGTGGGACAATTTCTGTTTTCTTGCATATACTTAAGCTTGACCTATGGAGTAGTATGTGGTCTATTTTAGAAAATGACCCATATGCAGCTGAAAATAATGTGAAAATAATGCAGCTGTGGGTGGGTGGAACACTGTATAAGTCCACCAAGTCCGTTTGTTCCAAGCTCTGGTTCAGTTCCTCTACTTCCTTGCTAATTTTTTTTTTTTTAATCTGGTTGGCCTATCCTTTTGGGAAAAGGGTGTGTTAAGGTCTTCTGTTACGACTGTGGTATTGGATATTAGTTTTTTCATGTCCATCTTAACATCGTCTTGCAGGTGATGGATTATTTTTCCTTCATCCTTATTTTTTTAAGAGATCCTTTCTTACCTTTTCACTAGCTGCAGCAGCGATTTCAAGATCTGAAACTCTGTCTTCACTTTCACTCAAATGGTTTAGCAGGCTTGTAATTGAGAGTTTAAATTCCTCTAATATCTCTTTGACTCAGCTTCATAGGATTTTTTTCTTTCCCTTATTGCTCATTCAAGGAATCCTTCTTTTTTCTATTCTCTATTTTTTAATCTTCTTTAGTAGCAGTTATTAATTCTTCTACTGCAGTTTTTTCAGATTGGGTTTCCTGCATGTTTCTGTATTTGACTCTTTACTTCAGATGGTATGAATTCAGAGATTTCCTTTTTATTTCAAAAATTGATTCTGCTCTGAGTTCCTCTACACCTTTCTGCTGTTGTTTCTTTAATTCTGACGCTATTGATTCATGCGTTTCCACTGAGCTAGTGTCCTCTGCACTTGTTCTGTGTGGGTTCAAGGCTGGAGATTGCGTTTTGCTCCTTGTCTTTATCATTTCATATAGCATTGACCTCTGCCTGTTGTGTAGAGCTTGGTGCAGTTATAACCTTAGCACTACTGAAATTCTGGTGCAGCTCTATTAAGTTTGAGTTTATTCAGTTAAAGCTGGCTTGGGTCTAGCTATTGTGTTCAGCTACTTCCTGCTGCATCCCTTGAAAATGAACCTGTGGTGCTCCCTCTCCTGTGCCCCTGGACCAGGTGGCAGAGGGGTGCGCAGAATGTCTCCCACACACTAGTTGGGCCTGGGCTTGGGATTGATCTGCTGGTCCCGCAAGCTCGCAGAAGCTGTCACTCACTGGGCGGGCTTAGGGGCGGGGCCTCTGGAGGGGTAGAGTGGTCCAGAGGGCGAGGTAGAGGATCTCACTCACATGGCATGCAGGGTAGGCTGTGCTGGCTCTGGAGGACTGGGGTAGTCCCCAGAGCGGAGCGTGGGCAAAGATCTCTCCCACACAGCGGGCCTGATCTTGGTCCAGCTGGTGCAGGAAAGAGCAGAAACTCTCTCACATTTGGGGCCTGAGGTTTAGATGATCTGGAGTGATCTGAATGCGAGGTGGAAGTTCTCACTCACAGGGTGGGCTTGCTGGCTCTCAGGGGAAAGGGGAGGTCCGGAGAATGCGGGAAAAGTCTCATGTGTGCTGCGGGCCTATTCTTCATCTGAGGTATGCAAGGGAGAGCAGAAGTGCTCCCACACACTCGTGGGGCCTGGGGTTGGTGGACCTGGAGCAGTCCCAATTCAAGGCTGTAATTTTCATTGTAGAGATTTTTTACTTCATTAGCTTAATTCCTAAGTATTTCTTTTTTCTTGATTCTATTATGAATGGTATTGTGTTCATAACTTCTCATTGAATTTGTTATTTCTGTTTAAGAGTTTTATTGTTTTTATTTTATATCCTGATACATTGCTTTTTTGATTTTTAATTCTGGAACTTTTTTGGTGGAAATTTTGGCCTTATTAGTACAGTATTATGTCATCTGCCATAATATTTATTTACTTTACTTTTTTTTGGCCTGCTTCCTCTTGGTATTGTTTTAGGTATTATGTTGAACACGAGTAGTAATATCAATACCTCTCCATGTCTTTTTTTTGAGAGAAAGTTTTCACTTTTTCCAAATATAATGTAATATTGAAATTAGGTTTATCATACATTGCTTTGCTGGCTGAGATAAGGTGCTTCCATATCTATTCAGGGTTTTAAACATTCATAAAATGATGTTAGATTTTGCTAAAACTTTACCTCTGCATCTATTAAGAGTTTTGTCTCTGCATATGTTATGTGATGTATTGCACTTACTGCTTAGTATGTGTTGAACCATCTTTGCATCTCTAGAATGAGGTCTACCTGATTATTATATATATATAATTTCCTGAAGTCTGACATTAACATGTTGAGGAATTCTGTATCTATGTCACAGATTATAGGCCTTTTTTTTTTTTTTTTTTTTTTTTTGGTTGGATCCTTGTCTGGTTTTGGAAGCAGGTTAACCCTAGAATCCAGGAATGACTTTTAGAGTGCTCCTCCATTTCCGATTTTATCAAAGATTTTGAGAAGTATTGTTGTTAGGTCTTCAATTAAGTTCTTGCAGAATTTGCCAATAAATCCTTTATGTCCTGAGTTTTACTTTTTTAGGATATGTCTTACTACTGCTTCAATTTCATTGCCTGTTATTTGGCTATTTAAGATTTTTAAGCTTTCTTTGTTCACTTCTGGTGATTCGTGTGTATCTTGGAATCTGTTCTTTCTGAATTCTCCAATTTTTCTGGTGAACAAACAGCTTTGCAAAGTAGTTATTAATAATCTATTTTTGTCTCTGTCCACCTTGATATCACCATTTTAAAAATTTCTTGTGTATTGATTTTTGTCTCTTTTCTCATTGTTTTGTGAGATTGTGTCTTTTTTGTTTATTGTTTCATGAATCTGTTCTTCGATTCATTTATTTTTTAAAATCTGCATTCCATTCATTTTTGCTCTGATCTTCACCATTTGAGTGTTCTTGTTTTTCTAGAATATGGGGTGCAATGCCTGGTTATGTGGATTGGCTCTTTTTTTTGATGTGAATATTCATACCTATAAACTTCCCTCTTTGGACTGCTTTTATTGTGTCTCATAAATTCTAGTACATTGTACTGATATTATAATTTAATTCTAGGAACTCTCTAATTTCTTCTTTAATGTATTGTGTATTCTATTCATTAATAAAGGGTTATTTAATTTCCAAGCATTGGCATAATTTCTGTAGTTTCTCTGACTGTAATGCTTAGTTTCATTGCACTGTGATATGATAGTATTCACGGTAAAATTTAAGTTCATTGGATTTGTTTAAGCATTCTTTATTAATATGTGGTCTATTTTTGAGAAACTGTAAATGTATTCTCAAAAGCATATACACTCTATTGTTGCTTGGAATATTCTGTACATATCTATTAATTCCATTTGTTGGACTTTGATTCAATTTTGATATTTCTTTATTGATTTTTTGTTCAGTTAATCTAATAGACATGGTGAGGTATTGAGGTCTTACATTATGACTGCATTAATATTTGTCTGATCTTAAAAGTCTGGTAGCATTTGCATTATGAAGTTGAGTGTGCAATTATTTGGCTCATATGTGTACATAATTGTTACACCTTTCTTTTGAAAAGTTATGTTTATCAATGTGCAGCTTCCATTTTTTAAAATGTATTTTAGTTCAGGGTCTATATGGTGTTACTACACAGATCAGACTTATAGTGATTTTCCTGCTTTCAGCCTCCCAAGCACTGGGATTATAGGTTCATGTCACCATGCCCAGTGAGAGCTGGCACTGCACACCAGGAATCGAACCCAAGATCTTCTAAGACCTACTACGAAATTCAGTGTGGCGATTCATCAAAAAACTAGGACTAGAAGTCCCATTCAACCCAGCTAATCTCCTCCTGGGTATTTTTGCAGAAGAACTCAAAACATCATAACAAAGTGGTATATTACAGCAGTGTTTTTTGTACTACATGTTTTACGTCTGCCTAAGCAGGTGTTTTAATCTACTGAGCTATCTAGCCAGCCCGGCTTCCCTTTTTAATTTAAAGAGAATAAAAATAATATATAAGACATTAGAAATGGTGCAGAACTTGAAAAAAAAAGACCATAAAATGATAGAAATTCAATAAAGATTCTTCCATTGCACACTGCTGTCTTCAAAGTAGCTCCTCAGACTGTCATATACAAGCACACAAGTTTGGTCAAAAAAAATCTTAAGCACTAACTGCTCCCATCAAAAACCAAAAGAGAAGCCTGCTGAGCAGAAGACTGGCCTAAGACATACAGGGCCGACTTGCCTGACAACTCCCCAGAGAACTGTCCCCAAACCACTGAGCAAGTAGGAATTTTCCCCACTCTCTCAGCATCCCCATTCGGTATGTGGTGAGTCTGAAGGAGAGCCTTTGGCTTCTTCACATGTGTGCTGTGTGCCATCCAGAGACTCAGGCCCCAAGATATACTAGCCAGAGACATGCCTGAGACACCCCAGACAGGCCTGCCTGGCAACTCCCCTGAGTGTCTGCCCCCAAGTCTGACATGGGAGCTAGAACTTCTGCGACTCTCCCGGCATTCCATAAATCCCTGCCTGGGAGGTTGAGTGTGAGAGAGAGCTTCTGCACTCCCCATTACTCCCCGGACCAAGGAAATAACACAGGGGAACAACACGCTCACAGTTGTACCAGAAGAGCTGCAGCAAAAAGGAACTGAATGCAACAGCTAGATCCAGCCCAGGCATAACTGGATAATCTGAATTTAATAGACTAGCACACGAATAACATCACACGATAAGGTTAAAACTGCATCAGCGCTCTACACCAAAGGTCAGAGGTCAGTGCTATACAAAATGGCAAAGACAAAGAGAAAAATGCAATCTCAGACTTCGAGTTCACCAATCAGTGCAGAGGACACTAGCTCAGCTGAAATGAATGAATTTACAGAGGCAGAAGCAAAGGAACAACAGCAGAAAGACATAGAGGAACTCAGACCACAATTAACAGCTGAAATAAAAGAACAATTATTTGAATACTTACATCTTAAGTAATGAATCAAATTCAGAAACATGGGGGAAACCTGATGCCCACCCAGAACAAGTGCAGAGAAAACTAGTACAGCTGAAACATATGAATTAACAGCATCTGAAGCAAAGAAACAACATCAGAAAGGTCATGAGGAACTCAAAGCAGAAACAATTTCTGAAATCAAAAAGAAATCTTTGAAATCGTAGCATCTGAAGTACAGAATCAATTACGGAAATATGTGGAGGAAACCCAATTTGGAAGAAACTCTGCAGAAAAAGAATAGCTACTTCTAAAGAAGTGGATAAAACAAATAGAGGAGATCAGAAATATGACGGACTCCTGGAATGAACAATACATGAAAGAAATAGAATGCATGAAGCAGAGTCAAAGAAATATAGAACAAGTAAAAATATCAATCACGAGTGTACAAAACAGTTTGAGTGAAAGCAAAAACGAGGTTTCAGATCTTGAGGATGCTGGTGCAACTAGGGAAAAAGGTGAGAAAAGATCTTTTAAAAACAATGATAATGCAGGAAAAAATAATACGTTATCTGCAAGATGATGCCAAGATGAACAATGTAAGATTAATTGGCATAAATGAGAATGAAGGAGTCCATGCAAATGATATAAAAAGAATATAGGCAGAAGTAATAGCAGAACACTTCCCAAATATGAGAAAACAATCTAAAATTCAGGTAACCAAAGCATACAGAAGACCAAATAACTTCAACAAAGTAAAAACACACCGAGACATATAATAATCAAGATTCCAGAAATTGAAAACAGGAATAATATGCTGAAAGCTGCTAGAGAGAAGAAGCAGATCACATTCAAAGGAAAGCTAGTCAGAATTACAGCCAACTTCGCTACACAAACCATGAAGGCAAGGAGAGCATGAATCAGAGTTCTTCAAGTCCTGTAGGAAAACAAATTCCAGCCCAGACAACCATACTCTGTAAAACTCTCTTTCAACTTTCATGGAAAAGTGAAATACTTCCACAACAAAGAACAAGTAAAGAATTTCATGCGGACAAAGCTATCCCTACACAGACTACTGAAAGATGTTCTAGAGAGAGAATACAAGGACCAGAACTCCATGAATGAGAACGGAAGGAACTCACTAAACAGGGCAAACAATTAAACACAGGATTAAAAAAAGTAAACAACAGCAGACAATCATACGGCAACACATCTCAGTTATAACCATCAATGTAAATGTACTCAGTTCACCAATTAACAGAAATAGACTGGCAGAGTGGATTAGGAAACAAAACCGAACAATATGCTGTATACAAGAAACACACTTAACTCAAAAGGACATTCATAGGCTCAAGTCAAAGGATGGAAAACAATACTACATGCCCCAGCATCTCAGAAAAAAAGCAGGCATAGAAATTCTGTTCTCAGACAGTCTCAACTTCAAACCAAGAACGTTCAAACAAAATAAAGAAGACCACCATAAATTGGTCAGGGGAAAAATTCAAGAGGAAGATGTAACACTCATAAATATCTATACACCAAACACAGGAGCACCCAACTATGTAAGACAAATCTTAAGGGACATGAAAAACTTAATGTCTAAAAACACAATCTTAACAGGAGATCTTAACACACCCTTATCTCAAAAAGATAGGTCAGCCAGACAAAAAATTAGCAAAGAAGTAGCAGAACTGAACAAGAGCTTGGAACAAATGGACCTGGTGGACATATACAGAGTGTTCCACCCAACCACAGCTGAATACACATTTTTTTCAGCTGCACACGGGTCATTTTCCAAAATAGAGCACATACTAGTCCAGAGGTCATGCTTAAGTATATGCAATAAAATAGAAATTATCCCATGCATACTATCTGACCACAGTGCAATGAAACTGGAAATAAACGACAAAGGAAACCAGAAAAACCAGCTAAATTCATGGAAATAGAATAACACCCTATTCAGCAATCAATGGGTCACACATGAAATTAAACAAGAAATTCAACAATATCTATAATTCAATGAAAATTCAACCACAATTTACTGGAATTTATGCGATGCGATGAGAGCAGTTTTTAGAGGGAAAATCATAGCTATGAACTCACACATTAGGGAAAACAAAACAGGAACAAATAAACACCCTAATGTTGCATCCCCGACATCTAGAAAAAGAAGAACAAATGAAACCCAGAGCACAAAGACAGGAAGAAATCATAAAGATTAGAGGAAATATTAATTTAATTGAGATGAAGAAAACAGTTCAAAGAATCCACAAATCAAAAAGTTGGCTCTTTGAATGACTAAATAAAGTTGATAAGCCTCTAGCCAACTTCATCAAAGAGAGGAATGAAAAAATTCAAATACAAGCAATAATGAATGAAAAGGGTGAAATCACCACAGACCCAGTGGAAATACAGAAGATTATCAATAGCTACTTCGAGAATCTTCACGCTCACAGAATAGAAGACACAGAAGAAGTGGACAGATTCCTCAAAACTTATAAATTACCAAAACTGAACCAAGAAGATATAAGCCAAAAACAGCCAATGAAATACAAAACGTAATAAAAACCTTACCAACAAAGAAAAGTCCAGATCTTAATGGGATTCACAGCCGAATTCTACAAGAAATTTATAGAAGATATAATCCCTACACTCCTCAAACTCTTCAATGAAATTAAAAAGGAAGCAGTCCTCCCAAAATCATTTCTAGAGGCAAGTATAATACTGATTCCAAAAACAAGGAAAGACAAAACCAAAAAAAGAGAACTATAGGCCAATCTTCCTCATGAACATAGATGCAAAAATCCTCAATGAAGTCCAGCAAATAGAATACAGCAAATCATCAAGAAGATCATACACCCAGACTAGGTAAGATTCATCCTAGGGATGCAAGGATGGTTCAATATTTGAAAATCTATAATGGTAACACACTATATCAATACACTGAAATCTAAAAACCACATAATTATGTTAATTGATGCAAAAAAAAAATCCCTTTTGACAAAGTCCAAAACTCATTCATGTCCAAAACCTGACTGAAAATTGGAATGGATGGACTCTATCTCAATTTGATAAAAGCCATCTATGACAATCCAACAGCTAATATAATTCTATATGGTGAAAAACACAAATCTTTTACTCTTAGATCAGGTACAACACATGGATGTCCTCATCACCCCTCCTATTTAATGTAGTTTTGGAATCATTAGCTACAGCCATTAGAAAAGAAGGAGAAATAAAACGAATAAGAATAGGTAGAGAAGACATTAAACTGTTACTATCTGCAGATCACATGATACTTTACTTGGATCAAAAAAATTCCACCAAGTAGCTACTAGAATTGATACACAAATTCATTAGCATAGCAGGATACAAACTCAGTGCTCAAAAGTCAATAGCATTCCCCTACACAGATAACAAACACTGAGAGGGAAACTATAGAAACAATACCTTTTACAGTAGCACCGTGGAAAATGAAATACCTTGGAATTCACTTAACCAAAGAAGTCAAAGATCTTTTCACAGAAAATTACAACACCCTAAGAAAAGAGATTCTATAGGATTTAAGAAAATTGAAAGATATTCGATGCTCTTGGATAGGAAGAACTAACATTGTGAAGATGGGCATACTCCCAAAATTGTTGTACAGATTTAATGTAATCCCTATCAAACTGCCACCAACATACCTTCTAGACCTGAAGAAACCATTCCTAAAATTTTTTTGGAACAACAAACGACCTAGAATAATAAAGGCAATCCTGGCCAACAAAGACAAGGCAGGAGGCATCACAATTCCTGACTTGAAATTATACTACAAAGCCACTGTGATAAAATCAACATGGTATTGGCAACGAAATAGATCTGAGGATCAATGCAATAGATTAGAAAATGCAAATGCCTCTGTGAACACACTCAGCCACCAGATCTTTGACAAAGGGGCCAAACATGCATGCTGGAATAATGATAGCCCCTTTAACAATTTTTACTGGAAAACCTGGCTTTCTACATGCGAAAAACTAAACCTTTACCGAGCTCTATCACCATGCACTAAGCTAAAGTCAAAATGGATTAAAGATCTAAACATTAAAATGGAAACACTAAATCTCCTGGAAGAGAAAGTAGGAGGAACACTTGAAGACATAGGGTTAGGTAACGAGTTCATGAACAAACATTTGTTCGCACATGAAACACTTGAAAGAATCAAGAACTGGGATCAACACATCTTGAGAAGTTTCTTCACATCAAGGGAAATTGTCAACAAAGTGAAAACTCAGTCTACTAATTTTGAAAAAATCCTAACTAATAAGCAATCAGAAAAAAGGTTGCTCTCTAGAATATATAAAGAACTAAGATATATTAGGGCCCTCAAATTTAAAGACCAAATCCAATAATGGGCATCTGAGGTGAATTCACACTTCTCAGAGGACGAAATTAAAGTAGCAAATAAATATATGAAAAAATGCTCCACATCGCTAACCATCCATGAAATGCAAATAAAAACAACACTGAGATACCATCTCACTCCAAAAAGAATGACTGTCATAAGGAAATCAACCAACAACAAATGTTGGAGAGGATGAGGGGAAAATGGAACACTTCTCCACTGTTGTTGGCTTGTAGATGGTGAAAACATTATGGAGATCAGTGTGGAGACTCCTCACAAATGTCAGACTGGAAAGCCCATTCAAGCCGGCTATCCGCCACTGGGAATTTTCGCGGAGGAACTGAAAACACTATATCATAGTGACATATGTGTACCTATGTTTCTAGCAGCAAACTTTGTGATAGCAAAATCTTGGAAAGATGTCCATCACATGAGGAATGATTGAAAACAATGTGGTATTTCTATATAATGGAGTATTACTCAGCTATAAGGAATGATAAACTTCAGGCAAATATATTGAAGTGGATGCCACTTAAACATATACTCGTAAGTGAAATAAACCAGACACACATGTGTAAATATCGTATAGTCTCCCTAGTATCAGAAATCAATAGAAGAAATACAAATAGAAATGTAAACAACTAAAAGCAATTGAATCAGATAATTAGGGCAAACTGAATGGCATATGCTGCAGGGTACTAGTTAGCTTTTCTTCTGGATGGTTAACAACCTAGGTTCACAGATCAAAAATTGGAGAAATAGAAGGGCCGCAAGGTCAGCCAACATTTTGGCCCTAGCCTTTCAAGGTCATCGAAGACTCAGGACATAGGAGAACCCATACTGCAACATCATGAAACTCAGTTGTGCCCCAAATTTTCTGATCAAGGAGATTATGAAGCCACAGAGGAAGGTGATTGATGATCTATAGTGTGCCTGCATAGAGTCACAGGGAGAAAAAACTTTCTCCCAGGCTCTCACAGAGAGCAAACTTGTCAAGCAATGGCCGTGACTCATCCACATGGGTAACACTGACAAAGGATCTACTGAGTGAGGCAGAGGATTACAAGATAAACTCTAAGGGGACTTGGGTGATCTCATCAGGTACAAAAGCTACATCTTTTGTCATAGTTTTTGCTTCATCTCGGTGTTAACCATCCAGTATAAAAGTGTGTATAACGCGGGGCCATAATAATAAGTTGAGCTGTAAATGGCTAGTCAACAACTTCTTGAGATAACTCACTATTATTCTGGGCTGCTGGACTGTGTTTAATTGTGTCACTGAGTTCAGGCACCTAAATTGGTTTAATTATAATGGAGTGCCCATCTTTGACAGGCCTAGAGAAAAAAAAAGGGGGTACAAAGGAAGAACCATGATGTGTTTGTATAAACAGTATAGTTAGGATAAATATGCAGTGCTCCTGCATATTTCTATGAGAAGCAAGATTTGCACTAATAGTGGTTGGACAGGATATTATGTTGGCTTCTAGTACTATGGACAGCCACTAGGAAGATAACAAGGTAGAAAGTATTAATTATTGAAGCTGTGCTATAATTCCGTTTTTAAAAAATAAGATAAGTATACAGCTACATTCTCTTTATTCACTGATTAGAGACATCTGCTCTAATAGTGTCTGTAAGTAGAATATCATGTATGCCCCTTGTACGATAATAATCCATTACAGAAACAATTTGCAATGTATTAATTATTGAATCTGTCCTGTTAATTTGATTTGAAACTGTCTCATTGTTATTTGTTCTTCAATAAAAAAAATCCAATAGAAATTAGTACTGCAATCATCATAATTACCATGTGCATATAGATACAAGATTTTTCCCTTCCCTATTATCCTTTCTTGTCTCCTTTCACTCATGTCAATTATTCTTTCTTTTTGAGCCATTTCAACTACTTTGATGACATCTATTGTTCCTTTCAGCTTGTATTTATTCATTCAGAATCTTACACTAGGGAGAGAACAGGATTTTACACATGCAAGGCTGATTTATTTCACTTATAAATACAACCTCTAGTTGCATTCATTTACCTATAAGTCTAGAGTTTAAATTATTATGCAAGAGTAACACTGAGGTGTATAAAAATACCACATTGTTTTAAAGCATTCTTCACATGATGGGGATTTGGATTGTTTCTAAGATCTAGCTATGATAAATTGTGGTCTGGGGCTAGTGATATAGCTCAGTGGCACAAGCAATTGCCTTCAAGCAGAAGGTCCTGAGTTCAAGCCCTCATACCACAAAAGAACTCATGGTGCAAAAAACACTGGTGCAATATATTGCTGTGGTATGATGTTTTGAGTTCTTCTGTGAAGGTACCCAGAAGGGGATTACCTGGGTTCAATGGGACTTCTATTCCTAGTTTTTTGAGGAAACTCCCCACTGAATTCCGCAGGAGGTCTACCAGTCTACACTCCAACCAACGGTGAAGTGTTCCTTTTTCCCCACAACTAGTCCAACATTTGTTACCAATTGATATCTTGGGGATTAGCATTCCTTCTGGAATGAGATGGCAAAACAATGTTGCTATCATTTGCAATACTGCAAATGTTACTATAACTTATTATTAATATTGAAAATGTTGATATAATTTATCAAATGAAGAATGCTGTTGAACATTTTTTGTACACTTACTTTCTATTTGTATTCCTTCATTGGAGCTGTGGGTACTCATTGGAGATCTCATTTATGGATTGGGTCCCTGGATTTTGGGGACCTGGTTCTTTTTAATTTTTTTCATAGTCTAGATAGAAGTCCTTTGTCTGAAGAGCTGTTAGCTAAAATTTTTATCAACATGCACGTATTCCTTTCAGTCTGTTTGTGATGTATTTTACTGTACAAAACATTTAATAGGATGAGATTGCAGTTGTTGATTCTTTGAAGTATCTCCCACGCAGTTTGGTTCTTGAACACTCTGCATACTCCCAAGTCTTCAAGATTTCTACCTACATTCACTTCCAGTAGATTTAGTTTTCCTGTTTGAACATTTAGGTATTTAATCCATTTTGGCTTTGTGCATGGTGATAGACCTGGATCTAGTTTTACTTTTCTGCATGTGGGAGAGCCAGTTTCTCCAGTGTTATTTGTTAAAGAGGGTGTCTTTCTTCCAGTGAAAGGGTTTGGCCTCTTTGTCAAATATATAGGGGCTAAGCATGTTTGTAGTTGAGGCTCCATCTTCTAATCTGTTCATTGATTATCAGGTCTGTTTTTCTGTGAGGATTATGCTGATTTTATCACACAAGCTTTGTAATACAATTTCAAGTCAGAGGTTGTGGGGCCTCCTGCATTACCATTGCCTGCCACGACTGCCTTTCTACTCTAGGTCTTTTCTGGTTCCAAATGAAATTGAGGAATGTTTTCTCTAGATCTGTGGGGTTTCTTGATGGTATTTTGATCAGAATTATGTCAAATATGTGTAAAAGTTTTGAAAGTATGGTCATTTTCACAATTTTTGTTTTTCCTATTCATGATTAAGGAATGTATTTCAATTTTATGAAACGCTTTTTGTTCTTCTTTCTCAGAATATGTCAGTATTCATTTTGTGGATCATTTAATTCCTTTGTTACATTAATTTCTAAGTATTTCACTTTTTGCTTGCTATTGTGTAGGATGTGCTTTCCATAATTACTCTCTGAGAAAACTTGTTCTATGTGCACAGGATGCTGTTGATCATTGTATGTTGACTTGTATCCTGTAATACCACAGAATTTGTTTATTGCTGATATGTGTCTCTAAGTGCAGTTTCTGGGATCTTCCATGTTGGGTATCATGTCACCTGTGAGTAATGAACATTTTACTCCTTCATTTCTAATTTCAAGTCAAGTATTATAATAGCTCCTGCCTCGTCTTTGTTGCTCAGGATTGCCTTTGCTAATCTAGGTCTTTTCTGGTTCCAAATAAATTTTAGAAACGATTTCTGTAGGGCTGTGAGGTATGTTGGTGGTAGTTTGATAGGGATAGCATTAAATTTCTACAGCAATTTGAGGAGTAAGGCCATCTTCACAATGCTGGTTATTCCTCTCCAGGATCAAGGAATATCACTCTATTTTTTTTTGAAATCCTCTATGATTTCTTTTTTCAGAATACTGTGATTTTCCCTGAAAAGGTGTTTGACTTCTGATCCAGAAGTACTCACTCATGAAGTAGGTTCCGAGAGCACAGATGAAGGTCTCAGTCAGGGGGCGGGTTTGGGCTTGGTTCAGGGAGGTCCAACGTGTGTAGGGGAGTGTGGAAGTTCTCCCACACACTTGCTGGGCCTGGGCTTGGGCTAAATGTGAACTTATAAAGATCTGAAGTGTATGGTTCTTTCTATCCTCAGTTTTCATTCTTTCAAGTGCATGTATCACCTTGATTTTACAGCCAGGGAAATTTTGCTAAGACATTTTGGAAACTAAACAAAACTAAAAGGAAAGTCAGCATATTTGATACTTATATAAGGTCCTTACATATTATTTCCTCTTATTTTATACTTTTTATTAGTTTTATTGACAAATAAATAGCAATGAGACAATTTCAAAACAAATGAGTAGGAAAGTTATAATAATTAATGAATTGCATACTGTTGTCTTCATAGTAGTTATTTGTAGTACAAGATGCAGATATGATATCCTGTCCAAAAACACTATTAGTACAAAACTTTCTTCACATTGAACTGAGAACGTAGCTGTATATTAATCCTAACTACTTCATATACATATATGAACAAAATGGTTCTTCATATAGATCTCACTTTTTCTTTAGTTTTGTCAGAGACAGGTACTCCACTGCCATTTAGGTATTGTAGGTGCGTGAGTTTAACAAGATAATCCAACATACTTCCATTAGTCCTTGATAGTAGTGGGTTATCTGTAGGACTGGCAAAGTCAGAAGTTGTTGATTTGAGCCTTTTACAGATCAACATATTAATATGGCTTTACTTTTTTTCATCATTTTTATACTTTCCTGCTGGATGGTTAAGACCAAAATAAAGCAAGATCTGTATCACAAGAAATGTAACTTTTGTATTTGACAAAATAAGTCAAATCCCATCAGTGTTTAGCCTGAAACCCTGTACCACAGTTTGTAGATCCTTTGTCAGTGTCAGCCAAGTGGATGAGTCATGGGCATTGCTTGAAAAATTTGCTCTCTATGAAAGCCTGAGAGAATGTTTTGTCTCAATGTGACTCTCCTTAGGCACATTATACATCGTACATCACTTTCCTCTGTGGCCCAAAATCTCAATCAGAATATTTGAGACACCGCTGAGTTACAGGATGTTACAATACAGGTTGTCTTATGTCCTTAGCTCTCACTAACCTTGAATGGCTAGGGTCAAGATGTTGGCAATCCTTCTAGCAATTTTTTTGTCTAATTTTTGGTCTCCAAACTTAAGTTATTAACCCTCTAGAAGAGAAGCTTAATGATATTATTACCTATAACAGGCAGTTGAGCTTAACCTCACTATCTGTCTAAATATAAAACAACTTAGACATAGCATGGAACAGGTATGTTCCATCAAGTATTGATACGTTAAACTTTGAATCACTACAGAATGTGAACAAAAAATAAAAATATTTAAAAATAGAGACAAACAACTACATATTTTTATACAGAAAATTAGAAATCTAACTATTCACAGCATTGTAGCAAGACAGTTCTATAACATTATATTCTTGTCTCTTGTTTTCATTTATTACACCTTTTTTAACAAACCTATACTTGAGTGACAGCATAGCAGTAACTGAGATGACATGACAAACAGTATGTATTTAGAAGACCATCATGACAAGCATCCCAGGTGTAGCCCTGGTATACACATTGCGCTCTTCAGTACAGTTACTTAGATCACAGGTATCAGCATGTACAATTATTCAGGAAGAGAAACCTACCAATTAACTACTAGTTTCAGAAAACCGGCTAAAGTATCTCGGGATCATTGCCTTAACCATCCTGTCCTTGATCGGGACATTTGGGATGCCACTGAGTTACAGGATGTTACAGTACAGGTTCACTTATGTCCTCAGTCCTCACTGACCTTGAATGGCTGGGATCAATATGTTGACTATCCTTGTCACCCTTGTTTTTCTCTAATTTTTGGTCTGAAAATTTAAGTTGTTTACCCTTCAGAAGAGAAGCTTCATGATATTTTTTCCTATAACATAGGCAGTTGAGCTTAACCTCACTATCTGTCTGAATATCAAACATCTTAGACATAGCATGGAACAGGTATGTTTCATTAAGTATTGATATGTTAAACTTTAAATCCTAGCAGCTTGTGAAGAAAACAAGGAAAAATAAAAAGCATTTTAAAAAATAGGAATACACAATTACATATTTTACACAAAAATTTAGAAATCTAATTTAAACAGCATTGTAGCAGGACAGTCCTATGACATTATTTTTCTTGTCTCTTGCTTTCATTTATTACTTTTTTAAAAAACAAGCATTTATTTGAGAGACAATACAGCAGTCATATGACATGACAAGCAGCACATATTTAGAAGACCAGAATGACAGGTATTCTAATCATGACCGTACTATTATACATTGCGATCTTTAATGCGGTTGCTTAGTTCACAGGATCAGTATGTATAGTTAGTCAGGGTAAGAATACTACCAGTTAACTGTTAGTTTCCTTTTTTCATTTTTTATATTATTTTTATTGAGAAAGAAATCACAATGAGACAGTTTCAAAACAGGTTAGTAGCACAGTTACAATAATTCATACATTGTATGTTGTTGTCTTCGTGGTAGTAGGGGTAGATCATTGTTTCCCCAACACTTTTAGCCTTAAATTTTCACACACCAGAAGAAGCCCAAAATACTGTAGAAGCCAAGGTAACAAAAGTGAATCTAGCCAGGGTTATAGCTCAGTGGCATAAGTGCCTGCCTAGCAAGCACAAAGCCCTGAGTTTGATCCCTGGTATAGCAAAAAACCAGAACAAAAAAAAAGTGGATCTAATTCCAAAGAAGTTGAGTGGAGAGGAAAACTCAGCCCTTTGGTCTGTCCCACCCAGAAGCAGCTCTAAGGCACCTACAAGGCACCTCAGCTGCTGGAGAACTGAACCAGGCTCTCCTGTCGTCACTGGGAACTAAACCTGCCTCTCTGGCTCCACACTGTGGTGGCAATGCCATTCTGCTGGGGGTCTTGCCTCTGAGTTTTGTGCACTCCAGACATCTATAGAACTACTGCTAGGTCGTGCTGAACCGCTGTTTCTGTTCTGCCGCCTTGGGAGGAAGTCATAGCATGTGTGTCACTTCAGTTAGCAGGAGGCTGCAGATATGTATGCCCTGTGCCTAGGATCCGTAGCATTGGCACATTTGTTTGCTTGCGACGCTGTTGATTCATACATTTCAGCTGAACTAGTGTTCTCTGCACTTGTTCTGGGTAGACATTGGGTTTCTCCCATATGTTTCTGCATTAGATTCTTTATTTCAGATACTATGTATTCAGAAATTTTTTTATTTCAGGCATTAATTCTTCTCTGCATTCCTCTATACCTTTTCTACTGTTGTTCTTTTGCTTCTGATGCTGTTCATCCATTCATTTCAGCTGAGCTAGTGTCCTCTGCACTTGTCATGGGTGGGTTCGAGGCCTGAAATTGCATTTAGCTCCTTGTCTTGGTCATTTTAGTATAGCACTGATCTCTGACCTTTGGTGTAGAGCTTTGGTGCAGTTATAACCTTAGCACGTAATGAGATTCGGGTGTAGATCTATTAAGTTTGAGTTTATCCAGTTATGCCTGGCTTGGGTCTAGCTGTTGTGTTCAGCTCCTTTTTGCCACAGCACTTGGAAGTGAACCTGTGGTGCCCCTCTGTTGTGCCCCTGGCCCAGGGAGCACTGGGGAGTGCAGAAGCTCTCCTACACACTCACTGGGCCATGTTGGGCTGGATCGGGGCCCAAAAGAGTCACAAAAGTTCTCACTCACTCAGTGGGCTTGGGGTTGGGGGCTCTGGAAGGTTGCAGGTGTCTTGGGAGCACAGTAGGGAGTCTCACTCATGTGGATGCCTGAGTTTTGCTATGCAGGGCTCTCGCTGGTGGCGCGCAGGCAGGGCACTATTGGCATATTTGTTAGCCAGGTACGTATCTTACTCTTAATTCTTAGCAGTTCTCAAGCTTTAGTTTCTCTCCTTTGCTCTTTTAGTTTTACTTTTTAAAATTAATTTTATTGAGAGAAAAATTGCAATAAGACAGCTTCAAAACAGGTTGGTAGGAGAGTTACAACAATTAGTACGTTGCATATTGTTGTCTTTCTAGTAGTCATTCATAGCACAGGATGCAGACATGATATGCTGTCCAAACACTATTAGTATAAATCTTTCTTCTAATTGAATTAAGAGAAATATCTATATATCTATCCTATTTTGTATATGCAGATACAAAACAGTCCTTCATTTGTATTACCTTTTTTTCTTAGTTTTGTCAGAGATGGGTATTCCACTGCCATTTAAATATTGTAGGTGTACGAATTCAGCAAAATATTCCAACATAGTCCACTAGTCCACAATAGTAGTGGGTTATCTACAGGACTGGCATTGTCTGAATCTGACGAGCCTTTCACTGCTCAGCATATTAACATGGCTTAACTTTTCATATCTAGTTTCTATACTTTTCTGATGGATGGTTAAGATCAAGGTAAAGCAAGACCTATATAATAAGAAATGTATATCTGACAAGGTTAAGGAAGTCCCCTTGGGACTTATCCCAAAACCCTGCACCACATTTTGTACATTCTTTGCCAGTGTCAGCCATGTGGATGAGTCACGGCCATTGCTTGACCAATTTGCTACCTGTGAAAGCCTGAGAGAATGTTTTCTCTCCATGTGACTCTCTTTAGGCACACATTACATCATCGATCACATTCCTCTGTGGCACCATAATCTCCTTGATCAGAAAATTTGGGACACAACTGAGTTACATAATGTTACAGTGTAAATTCTCCTGTGTCCTGAGTCCTCCCTGACCTAGAATGGCTAGGGCCACAATGATGGCTGTCTTTGAATCCCTTCTTTTTCTCTCATTTTTGGGCTACAAATTTAGGTTGTTAACCCTCCAGAAGAGAAGCTTATTATTGCCCTACAATGTATGCAGGTGGGTTTAACTTCACTATCTGTCTGAATATCAAACATCTTAGGCAAAAGATGGAGCATATATTTTCAATCAAGTATTGATATGTTAAACTTTAAGTCTCTACTGAGTATGGAAAAATAATTAAAAATTAAAATATGAATAAGCAGTTGCATATTTTTACACACTAATTTAGGAATCTAACCATATACAGCATTGTAGCAGGGTTGTCCTGTGCTTTTTGTTTCTTCCCTCTTTTTTTCACTGATTACCCTTTAAAAAACAAACATTTACTTGTGATACAGTCTGGCCATAATTGGTATGTCATGAGAAGCAGTACTGGTTTCTTTTTTTACAAAATAATTTTATTAAGATATAAATAGCAATGAGATAGTTTCAAAACTGATTCGCACAGGGACGGGAGATGGTTCAGTGAGATAAATGCTTCTTTGGCAAGCGCAAGACAAGTTCAATCCCCTGTTCCACCAGAACAACAACAACAAAAAAAACCTGATTCACAGGACAGTTTCAATAATACATTGCATATTGTTCTGTTAGTATTTATTCATTGTACAAGATGCAGACATGATATCCTGGCCACAAACACTATTAGAATGAATCTTTTCATTCAATGAATTAAGATAATGTAGCTATATATCTAACCTAATTATTTTCATTATGCAGATACAAGATGGTTGTTCATTTATATCCCCTTTGTTTGGTTTTGTCTGAGGATACTCCATTGTCATTTAAATATTATACTTATGTCAATTCAGCAAAATATTCCAATACAGTCCAGTAGTCCATAATAGTACTGGGTTTTCTATAAGACTGGCAATATCAGAAGTTGCTGACTTGAGCCTTTTATACCTCAGCATACGTATATGGCTTTACTTTTTATACTTCGTTTTTATACTTTTCTGTTGGATACTGAAGACCAAGATAAAGCAAGTCCTATATAACTAGAAATGTATCTTTTGTATCTGATAATGTCAGTTAGGTCCCCTTAGGATTTATCCTGAAACCCTGTATTGCAGTTTGTAGATCCTTTCTCAGTGTCATCCAAGTGGATGAGTCACAGTCATTGTTTGACCAATTTGCTCGCTGTGAAAGCCTGAGAGAATGTTTTCTCTCCATGTGACTCTCCTAGTCACATTCTACATCATCGATCACTTTCCTCTGGGGCCCTGTAAGCTCGTTTATCAGAACATTTGGGATAAACTGAGTTACATGATGTTACAGTACAAATTCACCTATATACTGAATCTTCACTGACCTTGAAAGGCTAGGGCTAAAATGTTGACTTTCCTTGAAGCCCTTCTTTTTCTCTAATTTTTTGTCTGTAAAGTAAATTGTTATGCCTCCAGAAGAGAAGCTTATTGTTATTACCCTACAACATGTGTAATGGAGCTTGACCTCTCTGTCTGAATATCAAATATCTTAGGCATAACATAGAGCAGGTATTTTCTGACAAGTATTGATATGTTAACCTTCAAGTCCCTACAGAGTATGAAGAAATAATTTTAAAAAATAAAAAATATTTAGAAAATTGGAATGAACAGTTACATATTTTTACATAGAAGTTTAGAAACCTAGTCCTATACGGTGTTGTACCAGGACAGTCCTGTGACACTTTTTTCTCATGTCTTCTTTACATTTACTAGTTTTTTAAAAAACAAACATTACTTGAGAGACACTATGGCAGTAATTGGTATGTCACGACAAGCAGTAAGTATTTAGAAGAACAGAGGGGTTGGGGAGATGGCTCAGTGGAATAAGCGCTTCCCTGGCAAGTGCAAGGGCCTGAGTTCAATCCCCAGTTCCGAAAAAAAAAAATTAGAAGACCAGAATGACAGGCATTCCAAACATGATCCTACTATTATACATTGCTATCTTCAGCGCAGTTGCTTAGTTCACAGGTATCCGTATATGTAGTTAGTCTGGGTGAGAATCCTACCAATTAACTGCTAGTTTCCAAAACATGCTGAAGATTCTCAGGATCACTGCTTTAACCATCTTGTGCATATAAATGTATAATTTTGCCCCTACCATGATTTATAACTTTTCAACTTGCCCTGTCTTCGTTGTTTAATCCTTAAGATCTTGAGTTGCATTTATTTATTTATTTGTTTGTTTGTTTATTTTTCTGACCAAAATGTAATTGAGTTGCATTTAATTGTGTTATTCCTTTCTATTTTTATTTCTTCTTTTAAGTTCATGCACTAGGGAGAGTACAATATTTACACATATAGGTCTGGTTTATTTAACTTATGAGTATATCTTCAAGTGACATCCACTTATACATGAATGCTTTGAGATTATCATTCTTTATAGCTGAGTATACTCCATTATATGAAAATACCATATCTTTTTAATCCATTCCTCAGTTGACAAGCATTTTGGTTGCTTCTAAGATTTATCTGTCACAAATAATGCTGGTATAAACGTAAGTACACATATATCACTGGAATATGATATTTTCAGTTCTTTTGGAAAAATTTCCCTTTAAGGGATAGCTGGTTTGAGTAGAATTTCTAGTTACAGTTTTTGAGGCATCTCCACACTGATTTCCGTGATGGTCTACAGTCTACATTCCCAACAGAAGTTGGGAGAAGAGTTCCTTTATTCCTACTGCCTCTCCAACATTTCTGTCGGTTAATTTCCTATGATGGCCATTCTTTCTGGGGTGAGATGGTACCTCAGTGTTTTAATTTGCATTTATGGATGGTGGTGATATGGAGCATTTTTTGAAGTAATTATTAGCTTCTACAAATTCTTCCTCTGAGAAGTGTGTGTTCATCTTGAATATCCATTTCTGGATTGTGTCTTTACATTTTGGGGCTATAATGTTCTTTAGTTTGTTTTAAATTGTAGAGAGCTGACCTTTCTCTGAGTGCTTATTAGTTAAGATTTTTTTCTAACTTTATAGGTTGACTTTTCACTTTGTTAGTAAATTCTTTTGACACACAAAAAATAAGAGGATGTCCATGTTGATAAATCTTTTAAGTATTACCTGTACAGTTTGATTTTCTTCCATGAACTATTTACCTACCTCTATGTCTTCAAGAACTCTTCCTACTTTCTCTTCGAGGAGACTTAGTGTTTCTGTTTTAATGTTTAGATCTTAAATTCATTTTGACTGCAGTTTAGTGCCAATTGATAGACCTGTGACAATTTTTAGCTTTCAGCATGTAGATAGCCAGTTTTTCCAGCACATTTCTTCAACAGGCTCTTTCTAGCAGTAAGTATGTTTGGCCCTTTTTTCAAAGATAAGCCACCTAAAAAAAAAAAAAAAAAAAAAGATAAGTCACCTGAGTGTGCTTCTAGTTGCTTCTATTTCTTCTAGTCTGTTCCACTGATACTCAGGTCTATTTTTTTTTTGCCAATACTATGCTCATTTTATCAAAGTAGTTTTGTATATAATTTTGAGTTAGGAATTATAATACCTCCTGGCTTGTCATTGTTGGCTAGCATCATCTTTGCTATTCTATGTCTTTTCTAGTTCCAAATAAATTTCAGGAATAATTTCTTTTGGTGTTTGAGGTGTATTGGTGGTATTTGATCAGGATTGCATTAAATCTGTGTAACGATTTTAGGAGTATGGCCACCTTAACAGTGTTTGTTCTTCCTATCTCTGAGCAGGGAATATCCTTCTATTTTATGAAATCCTCTACGACCTCGTGTTTCAGAGTACAGTAATTTTCTCTTAATAGACATATGACTTCTTCAGCTAGGTTAATTCCTAAGTATTTCATTTTCTACTGTGCTATTGTAAAAGGTATTGTTTCTCTAATTTCCCTCCAAGTGTGCTTGTTATCTGTGTAGAGGAATACTATTGACTTTTGGATACTGACTTTGTATCCTGCTATCCTGAATTTCTGTACTAACTCTATTAGCTTCTGCCAGGAGTTTTTGGAGTCTTCCAAGTAGAGTATCATATCATCTGAAAATAATGATAGTTTAACATCTTCTGAACCTACTCTTATTCTTTTTATTTCTCTCCCTTGTCTAATGGCTCTAGCTAATTATTCCAGAACTATATTGAATAAGATAGCCTTGTCTTGTATGAAATCAGAGAGTAACAGATTTCAGTTTATGCCTATTTAGATTTATGTTAGCCATTGGATTGTTTTAGATGGCTTGTATCAGATAGAATTAGAGGCCATCTATTCCAATTTTCTGTAGGACTTTTAACATGAATGAGTATTGGTCTTTTTGAAAAGCCTTTTCTCCATCAATTGAGATGACCATGCGATTTTTTGATTTGGCGTGATGAAAATAATATATTGCATCTATAGATTTCTATATATTGAACCATCCTTGCATCCCTGAGATGAATCTCACCTGGTCATGGTGTATACTTTTCTTGATGATTTGCTGTATTCCATTTGCTAGGATTTTATTGAGGATTTTTGCATCTATGTTCATGAGGGAGATTGGCCTGTAGTTGTCTGTTTTTAGTTGGGTCTTTCCCTGGTTTTGGTATCAGAATAATACTTGCATCCTGGAATAATTTTAGGAGAATTTCTTCCTTTTCAACTTCATTGAAGAGTTTGAGGAGTGTTGACATTGTAACGTCTGTACATTTCTTGTAGAATTCAGCTGTGAATCCATCAGGACTTGGACTTTTCTTTCTTGGTAGGTTTTTTATTACAATTCATATTTTATTGGCTGTTATTAGATTATTGAGAGTTGCTATATCTTCTTTATTCAGCTTTAGTAATTTGTACTTTTCTAGGAATCTGTCTATTTCTTCTTCTGTGTCTTCTATTCTGTGAGAGTAAAGATTCTCAAAGTAGCTATTGGTAATCTGAATTTCCACTGAGTCTGTAGTAATTACACCCTTTTCCTTCCTTATTGCTTGTATTTGAATTTTTTCTTTCTTCTTTTTGATGAAGTTATCTAGGGGCTTATCAATATTATTTAATCTTTCAAAGAACCAGCTTTTCGATTTGTTCATTCTTTAAACTGTTTTCTTTGTCTCAATTGAGTTAATTTCTGCTTTAATCTTTATGATTTCTTCCTATCTTTGGGCTTTTGGTTTGGTTTCCTCTTCCTTTACCAGATGTTGGAGGTGCAGCATTAGGGTGTTTATTTGTTCCTATTCTGTTTTCCTAATGTGTGAGTTCACAGCTAGAAATTTCCCTTGGAGAACTGCTTTCATTGCATCCTGTAAATTCCAGTATGTTGTGGTTGAATTTTCATTGAATTGTAGCTATTGTTCAATATCTTCTTTAATTTCATCTGTAACCCATTGGTTTCTGAGGGAGGCTGTTGTTTAATTGTAATGTATTTATGGTTTTTTCTCCTTTCTTTTGTCATTTATTTTCAATTTAATTGCACTGTGGTCAGATAATATGCATGGGATAATTTCTGTTTTCTCATGTATACTTAAGCATGACCTACGGACTAGTATATGGTATATTTTAGAAAATTACCGAAATGCAGCTTTAAAAAATGTGTATTCAGCTGTGGTTGGGAGGAACACTCTGTACATATCAACTAAGTCCATTTTTTCCAAGTTCTGATTCAGTTCTACTACATCTTTGCTAGCTTTTTGTCTGGTTGACCTATCATTTTGAGATAATAGTGTTTTTAAGGCTCCTGTTAAGATTGTGGTGTTGGATATTAGATTTTTATGTTAAGATTTGTATTATGCAGTTTTTTGCTCCCGTGTATGCTATGTGCATATTTATGAGTGTTGTGTGTTCCTCTTCAATTTTTCCCCTAATGATTATGTAGTGATCTTCTTTATTATGTTTTTTATATATTCTTGCTTAGAAGTTGAGACCATGTGCAAACAGGATTGCTACACCTGCTTTTTTCTGAGGTGCTGGAGCATGTAGTATTTTTTTTCCATCCCTTGAATTTCAGCCTATGAATTTCCTTATGAGCCAAGTGTGTTTCTAGTATACAGTATATTGTTGGATTTTGTTTCCTAATCCTCTGTGCCAGAGGATCTTTTGATTTGCATACAGGGTCCATTTCCATTGATGGTTATAATTGAAATGTGTTGACTTATGATTGACATGTTATTTACCTGCTGTTTATACCCCATTTTTCCGCCATGTTTCATTATTTGCCCTATTTAGTGGGTTCTGTCCGTTGTCATTAGTGCAGTTCTGGTCATTTTGGTCCCTCTCTAGAATAACTTTTAGTGGTCTTGTAGGGTTGGTTTTCTCATCATGAAATTCTTTAGTTATTCTTTGTCATGGAAGTATTTCACTTCTCCATGAAATTTGAAAGAGAGTTATATAGGGTATAATAGTCTAGACCGGAAGTTGTTTTCATAGAGGACTTAAAGTGCTCTGCTCCATGCTCTTCTTGGCTTCATGATTTGTGAAGAGAAATCTCCACTGTTCTTCTGGGTTTTCCTTTAAATGTTATCTGTTTCTTTTCTCTAACAGCTTTTTTTTTTACTAGCACCTTTTAATATATTTATCTTGTGCTATATTTCTGGAATCTTGACTATTATATGTCTGGGTTAGTTTTTAATGGAGTTGATATTATTTGGAGTGCTATATGGTTCGATTACCTGAATGTCAGATTATTTCCCTATATTTGGGGAGTTTTCTACTATTACTTCTGCCTATATTCTTTTTATATCATTTGTATTGACTCCTTCATTCTCATTGATGCGTATTTGTCTCATATTTGTACTTTTTTTTGCAGATTTTGAATTATTTTTCCCACATCCTAGTACTTTTTAAGAGATCTTTTCTTACCTTTTCAGTAGCTGTGACAATGTCTTCAAGATTTCAAACTCTATCCTCACTTTTGTTCAAATGGTTTTGCCAGTTTCTGATTTAAATTTTATATTCCTCTATATCTCTTTGACTCTACTCCATGTGATCTATTTCTTTCCTATATTACTCATTCAGTGTGTCCATCATTTTTCTGTACTCCTCCAATTTTTTATCAATGTCTTTTTTAGAAGCAGTTTTTACTTCTTCCATTATAGTTTCCTTTCTTTTTTACTTGAGAGACTTTTTCCTGATCTGATTGCCTCTGTTTCTGCAGTTGATTCTTTACTTCAGATGCTGTTAATTCAGAGTTTTCTTTTCTTATTTCAAGTGTTATTTCTGATCTGATTTCCTCTATGTATTTGGGAAGCTGTTTCTTTCCTTCAGACGCCAGTAATTCAGATATTTCAGCTGTGTGATTCCAAATTTCTTCTATGCTGGTGTCTCCTGCCTTTATTCCCAGTGGATTCATTGCCGGAGATTGCACTTTGCTCCTTCTCTTTGTCATTTTGCATGGCACTGTCCTCTGACCTTTGGTGTAGAATTATAACTTTAGCACCTTCCAAAATTCTTGACCAAGAGAGATTATATGATTAAGACAGTTATACTTTTGTATTTACAAAACTGCAATTAGGAACACTAATAATGGGTAGTGATATTTAGCAGTTGACAATCTTTTGTAGCTAATGGGTTTACATTTTAGACAATAAGAGCAAACATTATGTCTTTATAGCTAAGCAGATATTAAATTGGGAATTTCTGTTTAAGTTAATTCACCTATGTTCTGTCTGCTCACCTCTCCCTGATGTACCTGGGATCTTCCAGTTAGACTAGTTCACCCCGGTAACTTTTTGCCCCCTATGTCAGTCAAGAGAGAAAGAGGGAGGATGCTTTTATAGATCTGGATCTAACAAAGTGCCTCAGCTTTCCAGGGGCAGATCTATGAAGTTTGAATACATCTCAGTGTGCCTGGCTGCTGTGCTCAGCTTCTTCCAGCTTCAGCCCTAGGAAGTGAACCTGTTGTGCCCCTCTGGCAAGATGTCCTCTTCCAGTATTAGCTGGTTCTGACCCCTAGTCTATCTCCAAGAACTTCAGCTGCAGAGTTTCACACCAGGCCAATATGCTTGGCCTGGGCTGGATCCATAGGGATCCATTGGGTGCAGCAGAGGTGAAGCTCTCCCACACATATGCTGGGCATCAGCTGGGTCTGGAGGGGTCCTGAGTGCAGGGTCAATGGTCTCTCTTACACTCTGGGCCTGCGCTGGGTCCTCACATGTCCTGCGGATTTGTGGATTCAAAGCTGTCCCTCACACATGCAGGACCTGTGCTGGATCTAGAGGCATCCCGATAGCAGGGTACATGGTCTTCAATACTTTTATTTTAATTTCATTAAACTTGTTTAATAAATTCTGTAATATTTTTGACAGTTTCTGTTATGTCTCTTCAGGAACAAGAGATGTTTTTCCATTTTCCAGTGACCACCTGATATTCTTTTTCAGAGAATTGTAATTTTTAGCTTTGAGGTTTCTCACTCAGTTAAGTAAATATCTGGATATTTAATTTTTTAAATTTATTGTATTTTTATTCATTTTAGTGAGAAAAAAAGGTAAAATAGCAATGAAACAGTTTTAAAACAGGTTAGTAGGACAGTTACAGTAAGTAATACCTTGAATATTGTTCTATTCATAGTTATTCAAAGGACAAGATACAGACATGAAATCTTATCTAAACACTAGTGGTAAACACATTTCTTCTCATTAAACTAAGAGAAAGTACCTGTGTATCTATCCTAACTCCTATTTTATATATATATATATATATATATATATATATATATATATATATATATATCATATATATATAGTTTTAAACAACAAAATGGTAATTTATTTATAGCCCCCATTTTTCTTTGTTTTGTCAGAAATGGGTTTTCCATTGGTGTTAGAGAAACTATATTTGGCTAAGTCCTTAAAGAACATTTTCTCTTTTGTTATGAATTTTATTGAAAAATAGATAGCAATGGGACAGTTTCAAAACATGTTAGTAGGACAGTTACAATGATTAATACATTGCATATTGTTGTCTTCATAGTAGTTATTCAGAGTGCAAGATGCAGATATATCTTGTCTAAACATTGATACTATAAATCTTTCTTCTCACTGAACAAAGAGAAAGGATTTGTGTATCTATCCTATTATATATATATTTTTTCACTGCAAAATAGTCCTTCATTTATATCCTCCTTTTTTACTTAGTTTTGTCAAAGATGGGTGTTCCATAGCCATTCAAATATTGTAAGTGTGTAAATTCAGCAAAATAATGCAATGCACTCCTTTAATCCATAATAGTAATGGGTAATCTGCAGAACTGGTAATGTTAGAATTTGTTGACTTGAGCCTTTTACAGCTCAGCACATTAATAATATGGCTTTACTTTTTGCACCTCATGGTTACACATATCTGCTGGATAGTTGGGACCAAGTTAGAGCAAGACCTATAAAGCTATAAAAGTAACATTTCCCATCTGATAAGGTCAGTCAGATCCCCTCAGGATTTACAATGGAGCCACGTGCAGCACCTTCTGGATCTTCTGTCAGTGTCAGCTATGTGGATTAGTCATGGCCATTGCTTGACCAACTTGCTCTCTGTGAAAGACTGAGAGATTTTATTTCACTCTAGGTGACTCTCTTCAGGTACACTGTACATCGTTGATCACATTCCTCTCTGGTTCCATAATCTCCTTTATCAGAAAATTTGGGACACCATTTAGCTACAGGATGTCAGAGCAAAGCTTCTATTATGTCTTGAATCCTCACTGACTGAAGGATAGAACCAAAACATTGGCGATCTTTTTAGCCCACCTATCTCTCCCATTTTTATTCTGAAAACTTTAGCTGTTAAATATTAGGAAGAGAAGGTTAATGGAATTATTATCCTATAACCGAGGCAGTTAAGCTTAACATCGCTATCTGGTGGGTGTTTTGTTTGTTTGTTTAATATCATTATCTGTCTACATAACTTACACGTAAAATAGAACTGTTATTTTCTTTCTTTCTATCTTCTTGATTTGTTTTGTAACTGCTGTTTTCCAATGACCATGGATATTCTAAAATTTAAATACCAATAGAATTCTTTTTTTAATTACATACTTTTGCACAGAAATTTAGAAATCAAACTGTATACATTGTAGCAGTATTATCTTGCTATGTTTTGTTTTTCTGGTACCTTGCTTCCTTTTAGTACCATTTTACACACATTTATTTTAAAGAGAGCATAGCAGTAAGTGATATGACATTAGAAGTGATGTACATGTAGAAGACCAAAATGATAGGAATTTCAAGCTTGGTTTTAGTGTACATATTGCCCTCCACAATACAGTTGCTTACTTCACAGATATCAACGTAGAGAGTTAGTCAGGGTGAGAATTCAACCCATTAACTGCTACTTTCAAACACCTGTGGGAAATTTTTAGGTCCACTGCCTTGACCATCTTATTTATATAAATGTGTGATTTTGCCTGTGCCATATTTCTTAACTTTTTTCCTTTTGCTCTCTTCGCTGTTTTACCCTTAAGTGCTTTCTTTCCATTTAACTCTGTTATACATTTACATTTTTACATTTTTTTAGTTCTTGCACTAGTGAGACAATATGATACACATGTGAATCTGGTTTATTTCACTTATGAGTATAGATTCAAGTTCCATCCACTTACCCATGAAGGCTTTGAGTTTATTTTTCTTCATACCTGAATAATACTCCCTTATATAAAAACACTTCATCTTTTTCATCCATTCCTCAGGTGGCAGGCATTTTTGTTGTTTCCAAGATTTGGTTACCAAAAATCGTGCTGCTATAAATGTAGGTACACACATATCACTAAGATATTCTGTTGTGACTTTGTTGGGGAAAACTCCAAGAAGGGATAACTTGATTTCCAGTCCTAATTTTTATGAGAAGTATTCACACTGATTTCCATAATGTTTGCAAAAGTCTACATTCCCACCAGCGGTAGAGAAGGATTTCTTTTCCCCCACAGCCTCTCCAACATTTGTTGCTGGTTGATTTCCTTCTGATAGCCATTCTTTCTGGGGTGAGATGGTATCTCAGTGTTGTTTTATATATTTTTTATTTTTATATATTTAGTACAGGGTTTCACTATGAAGAATGGGCTCATAGTAATCCTCGATTTTACAGCAGCCCACGTGCTGGGATTGGACGAATAATTTTTTTTGTATTTTTAGTGAAGGGTCTCCAGGGTGCTCAGGGTCTCACTCCTAGATTGGACTCATAGTGATTCGCCTGTTTGCAACCTTCCAAGCGCTAGATTCACAGGTCCATGTCACCACACCCAAACTAAATTGCCCTCTCAGCGCTACCTGGGGATGGGGCCCACACAACCGCCCTGGGGATCAAATCCCTGGATGCTGCACCTGCTTGCATGCACTTAAATCTGCAGAACTATTTGGCCAAGCCTACAGAAGTCAATGTTGTTTTAATTTGAATTTCTCAAGTGGATAGTGATGTGGAACACTTTTTCTTCTATTTAATAGCTTTTCATATTTCTTTTTCTTTTTTTTTTTTTAAAGGAACAAAGGTTTATTGTATTTAGGTTTCAGTTCACAATTGTCTGGCTCTGAGGCTGGGTGGCATGGCAGAGGGATATCACGGGGGAGAGACAGTTCATGGTGGGAACAAGACAGCAAAGCAGTGAGACAGCAAAGAAGCAGCAAGCAATAGCAACAGTCCTCTTTCTGTCCCTTGTTGCCCATCCAGGGCTCACATTCTTAGGGCAGGTAACAACGACATGCAGGGTGGACTTGCCCATTATCCACATCCAAATCTATGTCAATGCAATCAGTGAACTAATTTAGTAATCACACAACCTGAGTCCCAGCCTCGCGTATTCTAGATCAAGCTTCCTCTGAAAAGTCCCACCTAAGACCACATGAAACTTTGGAGTAACATTGAGACACAAGCTATAAAGGTCTTATACCATCAAAAAAATTATAAACCAACATAATTAAGGAGGTAGAAAAGTTGTGGTCTGAACATTGCAAAATATTTGTGAAATTTAAAAAATAGCAATGAATAACAAGCTATCCCATGCTCATGAACTGAAAGATTTAATATTTTCAAAATATCTGTGCTACAATGATCTACTGTTTCTAAATTCTTTCTTGAAAATCTCAAGACATGTTTACATTTGCAAGAAAGAGAAATTTGCTAGAGGTACAAGGACTGTAGATACCAAAACCATCTTGAAAAAGAAAGAAAATTTCAAAACATATGACAAAACTACATAAATTAAAACAATCTGATGATACCATGAAACAATGTAAATTAATTCAACAGAATAAAGAAATCAGAAAGAAATACCTGCATTAATGTTCAAATTATTTTAGACAAGATGATCAGAATAATCAGTAGAGGTAAAAAGTTTTTTCAAGAAATCCTATTGCAAATCCTGGATAGAAAATACTAGATTTTTACCCAGAATATTCTGTCAGTAAAAGTCTTTTCTGTCACCTGGAAAGGAGCAGTAAGGTCATCTAAAATAAACTGAGAAATGATTCGATTACCGAATTACATTACAGGCTGCCATGGCAGATGGTGAGGAAAAGGGACGAAACCTCTGTCTGGGAGCCGAGTCGCCCCATCCAACTGCAGTGTCAAGAAAGCAGCAGCCCCATTTCAATCGCTTCTGTCCTGTGAGCCATTCCAAATATTTGTTTTGAAGCTTGTCATATATTTTTAAGTCTTTTTTTTATTCAAAAAATGTTTTATTTATTTGTTTATTTTATAGAAGAACAAATAGCAATGAGTCAGTTTCAAGAGAGATTAACAGGACAGATCTGATAAACTTATACATTGCAAACTGTTTTCGTAGTTTTGGCATCATACAGGGTGCATACAGGCTATTATACTTACAGACATTATTATAGCAGATGTCTCTAATCAGTGACTTCAGAGAGTTTAGCTGTTTACTTATTTTCCCTGTCCTTTATATACACATACACACACAGATATGTGAAAAAAAATACGTGTATAACCCGAGAAAAGATTGGTACTGTTTCATAGAAATCTTCAGCAACCTTTTAAATAAAGATTCATCTAATATATTTTATATAGTCCTGCGTAACTATCACTTTGAGAGCTCTTTATTGTTCATCTAATAGCATACTATAACTTCTCATGCCTTTTGAATTATGCGCTCTTTTATTTCCTATATGCTACATATGGAGGTATTAAACTATTTCAAGTTTGTATAACTAGAAAATATTTTACTTTTAGTTTTCAAAAGTATGTTTACCAAGTGTAAAATTCAAAGAGGATAGATCTTTTTTTCTTTCAGTCCTTTAATTATTCTAGTTTCTTACACACTTTGTCGGTTTTTTCCTTTCTAATGTGGAAGAAGGTGCTATTTAATTTTGTTCTTCCATACATA
>PVKA01025790.1:0-13040 GCA_004027165.1 Ctenomys sociabilis
TTATTAAACATGGTTTGCAGAAGTTAACTATAGACAGACATATATTTTACTGTTCTGTGAAAATATAGCTTAATAAAGAAAAGGTAAATATTCATTAGGAGATATTGTAAGCACAATGTTATTTTGCTTGATGTCTAGAAAAATCAAATGAAAAGCAGAGCATACTAATGCAGACCTGGAATCCCATCAGGGTAGGAGGCTGGAGCAAAAACTCACAAAGTTGAGTGCAATCATTAAAATGATCAAGCTCAGTGAAGAGTCAGGATATAGGAGAACCTATAGTGTAACATCATGTAACTCAGGTGTATCCCAAATTTTCTGATCAAGGACATTTTGGGGCCCCAGAGCAATGTGATTGATGTCGTAGAGTGTGCATATGGAGAGTCACACGGAGAGAAAACATTCTTTCAGGCTTTCACAGAGAGAAAATTGGTCAAGCAATGGCCATGACTGATCCACATGGCTGACACTGACAAAGGATCTACTAACTGTGGTACAGGGATATAGGATAAATCCTGAGGGGACTTGACTGACCTTATCATATACAAAAGTTAGATTTCTTGTTATATAGATCTTGCTTTATTTAGTTCTTAACCTCCAGCAGAAAAGTATAAAAATGAGGTATAAAAAGAAAAGGTATAAAAAGTATAAAAATGAGGTATAAAAAGCACATATTAATGTGCTGAGCTGTGAAAGGCTCAAGTCAACATCTTCTGACATTCTCAGTCCTATGGATAACTCACTAATGTTATGTACTACCAGACTATATTGAATTGTTTTGCTGAGTTAACGTGGGTACAGTTTAAGTGGCAATGGAACACCCATGTCTAACAAAATTAAAGCAAAAAAGGGGATAAAAAGGAAGCATCATTTTGTATCTGTATATACAAAATAGTACAGATATACATCTACTTTCTTTTAATTCATTGATAAGAAAAATTTGTGGTAATAATATTTGGACCAGATAGCAGCGTGTACTCTGAATAACCACTAAGAAGATAACAACTTGAAGCTGTCCTATGAATCAGTTTTGGAAGTGTCATTGCTATTTGTTTCTCAATAGAATTAAGAAAAAGTAAATAAAAAAACATGAAAAAGAATTTTTTTTAAATATTAAAAGGAACAGGGATGTACCTCAATACAAAGTTCCTGAATTCAGGAATCAGTCCTAAACCCTGGAGTTAAAAAATATTTGTCTGAAAAAAGTGAGGAAACATACGAACAAACCAAAGAGACAATTTGTATCAAGAAGTTGAGACAATGAACTTTTGTGAATGGTGAGTAAATGGGAAATTAATGAATTTGACATAATGACAACTTGAATTTCTCAATAGATATGGAACAGTGTGTAAAGTATCCCGATGACCAGTATGCGACAGTTCAGCAAAACCACTGCCTCCAAAAGTCTGTGACTTTTCTGGCTTATGAAGACCCCATGGGGAAGACTCTGGCTGGCACTGCCCTGAGTCTCACTGTTATCACAGTTACAGTTCTTGGGCTCTTTGTGAAGCACCGAGACACTCCCGTTGTCAAGGCCAACAACAGGGGTCTGAGCTACACTCTGCTCATCTCCCTCACCTGCTGTTTCCTCTGCTCCTTGCTTTTCATTGGCCGGCCCAACACAGCCACCTGAACCCTGCAGCAGACCACATTTGGAGTTGCGTTCACTGTGGCTGTTTCCACTGTCTTGGCCAAAACCATTACAGTGGTGTTGGCCTTCAAGGTCACTGCTCCAGGCAGGGGGATGAGGCAGCTACTCATGTCGGGTGCACCAAACTACATCATCCCCACATGCTCCCTGATCCAACTCACTCTCTGTGGGGTCTGGATGGGGACAAATCCACCCTACATCGACACAGATGCTCACTCTGAGCATGGACACATCATCATCGTGTGCAACAAGGGCTCCCTCACCGCCTTCTACTGTGTCCTGGGATACCTGGGCTCCCTGGCCCTGGTGAGCTTCACTGTGGCTTTCCTGGCCAGGAACCTGCCTGACACCTTCAATGAAGCCAAGTTCCTGACGTTCAGCATGCTGGTGTTCTGCAGTGTGTGGGTCACCTTCCTGCCCGTGTATCACAGCAGCAAGGGGAAGGCCATGGTGGCCATGGAGGTCTTCTCCATCTTGGCCTCCAGTGCAGGGCTGTTGTTCTTCATCTTTGCTCCCAAATGCTACATTATTTTTTTCAGGCCAGAGAGAAATTCTCTGCATGGGTTCAGAGATAATACACATTCTGGCAGGAAGAGAAAACATTATTAGCTAATAAAATATGTTATTCCTAAATGTTTGTTAACACTAGTCCAATTCTGCAAGATTTTGTGAGTTAGTTGTACATTAAAACATTAGGCTTATCCAATGATCAACTGACTTACATTTTCTATAGTAGTCTTTTTTTCCACATTGAACTCTATAATAATCTTAATGTTTCCAAAACCTGTAACAATCATATTCTGAAGTTAAATTTTATTTTGAAAAGTTCTTATTCCACTTATTCTGCAGTAAGTTATTATATTTGTTCTTAAATTGAACTATACAACTGGATTTTTCATGTGGTCCACTTGTTCTTTTCGATCATCTTTATACATGTAGTTTTAATTTAGAAAAATATTTCCAAATTTTCCACTCAGCATTGTGCTTGTCATGTTATTTTACAAGTATTTATATTATTGCTTCAAACTATTTTATAGGATCCCATAGTGTGTACCCATTTGTTTATCCAAGAACATCCCTAGTGAATGGGAGGTTCCCATTCACTCCTGCCTGCCACCAACCTCCCATTTTTTCATTGGGTACTTTGCCCATTAATACAAATAAACCAACAATGCAAACAACAAACAGCATAAAAAGGTGCAATGAAATTTCTTATTTGTGTCTTTTAATAAATTGCATGGGCATATCTTTGGTATATTTATGCCTATAAATTTAAATTTATCTGTATTCATTTAGTGTAGCATTACGGAGTCATAGTACCCAAGTGAATTTAATTTGACTAACTGAGATAGCAATTGTACAGCATTTCCTCAAATTAAAAAATGTGCATCATCATTGAATATGCGTATAGATAAAATTCAATCCATTTATGGAAAAAGATATAAAAAGATATGCATAGAAATTTTGATATTAGCAAAATTCCATAATTACTGATGAGTCATGTGAACGAATATACTTGGAGAATAATTCCCAAATCGGTTATTCTGGGGGAATGGGGGGAAGTACAGGGGTACAAACACAGTACCTAGATGTAAATTCACGATCTAGCCCACCTCCCCATATGGGTCAAATAGCTTGTGTAGGCAGGTAAATTCTTGAGTTTTTGTCAGTACTCTCGTGGGGATTGGGGCACAAATTTAAATGAGTCAACATCCTAGCATGAAATAAGTTGCATACTTAATCCAAATCATTTAAGATGGTAAAAAAAAAAAAGAACGATTTACAAGGGTGTGAACAGAATAAAGGAGACCATATCCTGCTTCCAGGTTGCAAAAATGATGTGTCATTGCCAAGAAGGAGTGAGAGACAGGAAGTGCCTGCTGCACAGAATGACTGTGTGTGAGCCGTGACTTGCTGTCCAAAGAGGGAGAGACACCCAATGGGAGACCCAAGGGACCAAATACCCCTTTAGTCGCCAACCTCTCTTCTACTTCTTTTATTACAATTCACCTGAAAGCCAGAGACCAGGGGTCTGTTGCTGCAGTCTCTGCCCAGCAAGGTGTAGCATGAATTGAGAGAGGGGCAGTTAATGGAAGGCACTGGCAGAACACCTCCTCCCAGGCTTTGGGAGAATTAAAGTAATAAAGACATAAAGGACTTCGGAAAGCTAGTGGCACATTATAAAGGCAAATTATTGCTCTGATCAGTATTTCATTAATATTAGTATTAACTGTCCATTAAACCATCGATGCAGAGCCAGATGCACCAAAGTGGGGCTCGGCCACTAAGATGTGTGCCAGTGAGAATGGAAGAGAGAAGCTACTGAATGTAAGGAGTGTGACCTTACTGTAGAGAAAATGGGGCAGAATGTTAATTGTCGTTGTCTTTGAGAGGAACATTGGAAAGTGAGAAGAGGACAGAGAGCTTCTTATTGCTCATTTCGATCTCCTGCAGCAATTCTTGTTCTTTTTTTTAATAATGTGCATGGGTTATTTTATTTTTTTTTAATGAAAACACTAGGTGCTATCTGTGAGCTTCCCTTTGGGGGACATAACTTCTGAAATTTTAAAAGTATGTGTTAATTTAAGAATAGAGTGTTCTGCTGAGGAGAGTGGTATTTTTTAAGTATCAGAATTGGTCTAAAATAGTACTTCTGAGACTCTGAAGATGTCTAGTATGCCTACTATTTATACTGAAGCGCTAACCTTGCATACTCTCTTTCCTTGAGTCTAGCTAGGGATAAGAGACTTTCAGAAATTCCAAGAAGCGAGATGCAACCTGCATCTATAGAGAAAATTCTTGCCAAATAGGAGATCTACATCAAGGTAGACATAGTTGTATACTGATAGACTGATAAAAATATGTACAGGGATGATTTCATGAATGTGTTTATACGGATTCTGCAGAGGTGAGCAAGTACATGTCCATGGGGTTTTCAACACGGCAATGAAATACTGGCCTCTGACATCATTTTTCTTGGATTGCAACCCTGACTCTACACTTACCAGCTGGTAGGTGTGGGCAGCTTATTTGACTGATGCGAACCTTAGCTATTTTCACTTCTGGAGCAGAGATGGCTACCTGCTTCACAGGAACCTTGAAAAATTAAGTAAAATGAGCATAGATGGCATTATCACAATCATTCAACATATGGTAGCAGTTACATATTGTTAAAAGTAATAGTCCAAGCTAGCTCAGCCAACTGAAGAACTAGGTTTTATTTCAGTCCAGTGTAACTCATTTTACCAGCAATTTCCTCTGACTGAGAAGAGAATAGAGTTCCTGGCTGTGGGCATCTAAGGCCACACAGACCTAAAGAATATGGAGCTCTTGGAACTAAACATCAGCCTTCTTGTTCAGGAAAATCTAAATACACTTTAAAGAAAATTTCAGTGATATAGCGAAGCTCATAAGGCTGGGGCTATAAAACCAAATTCTGTCTTCCATCAAGCTTCTCGTTTGGTGCTGGAAACAATTTATTCATGGTAGCCAATGGTTATTTTTCATTTATTATTTTATTTTATTGAGAGACAAATATCAATGAGACAGTTTTTAAGCTAATAAATAGGACAGCTTCAATAAATAATACATTTTACATAGCTATATTCCTAGTGGTCCTCCACAGTACAAGAAGCAGAGAGGATTTCCTATCAAAACCCTATTATTATCTATATTTCTTCTCATAGAATTGAACAAAAGTAGCTGCATATGTATCTGAACTACTCTGTATATACAAATATAAAATGGTCCTTCCCTTGTATCCCTTTTTTTTTTCTGTTTAGTCCTGTCGTATGTAGGTTTTCTATTAGCATTTAAATATTATAGGTGCTTGAATTCAGCACAACACTCTAACACAGTCCAGCCATCCACATTAGTAGTGGGATATCCACAGAAGTTGTTGACTAGAGCCTTTTACAACTCATATTAATATGGATTTACTTTATATACCTCATTTTTATACTTTTCTGCTGGATGGTTAAGACCTAAATAAAACAAGATGTATATAGCAAGAAATGTAACTTTTGTATCTGATAAGGTCAGTCAAGTACCCTCAGGACTTACCCTGAAACTCTGTACCTCGCTTTGTAGTCATGGCCATTGCTTGGCCAATTTTCTCTCTGTGAAAGCATGCGAAAATGTTTTCTCTCCATGTGACTCTCTTTAGGCACACTATACCTCATCGATCACATTCCTCTATGGCTCCATAATTTTCTTGGTCAGAAAATTTGGGGCACAACTGAGTTACATGATGTTAGAGTTCATGTTTTCCTGTGTCCTCAGTCTTCACTGACCTTGAAAGGCTAGGGCCAAAATGTTGGCTGACCATGCAGCCCTTCCTTTTGTCCAATTTTTGATCTGTGAACTTGGGTTGTTAACCCTCCAGATGAGAAGCTGATGATTACTTTGTAACATATGCAGTTCAGTTTACCCTATCTGTCTAAATATCAAACAACTCAGCCATAACTTGGAATAGGTATTTTCAATCAAGCATTGATGTATTACAGAATATGAGGAAAATTAAAAAAAATAGGAATAAGCATATTTTTACACAGAAACTTAGAAATCTAACCATATACAGCAATGTAGCAGAACAGTTCGGTAACATTTTTTTCTTGTCTTTTTTATTTATTACACATTAATTTTTTTTTCCAGAACCGGGGATTGAACTCAGGCCCTTGGCCTCCCAGGGAAGGGTTTATTCCACTGAGCCATCTCCCCGGCTATTACACATTAAAAAAAAAAAAACCTTTCACTTGTGAGACAGTATGGTAATAATTGATATGTCATGACAAGAGGTATGTATTTAGCAGACCAAAATGCCTTAGGTCTTCTAGGTCTTTTCTGTTTCCAAATAAATTTTAGAAATGATTTCTCTAGGTCTGGCAAGTATGTTGGTGGCAGTTTTATAGGGATTGCATTAAATCTGTACAAGTATTTTGGGAGTATGTCCATCTTTACGATGTTGGTTCTTTCTATCCAGGAGGAAGAAATATCTTTCCATTTTATGAAATCCTCTATGATCTCTTTTCTTAGGGTGTTGTAATTTTCCTTGAAAAGATCTTTGACTTCTTTGCTTAGGTCAATTCCAAGGTATTTCATTTTCTGCAGTGCTTTTTAAAAGGTATTATTTTTATAATTTCCCCGTCAGTGTGTTTTGCTTTCTGTGTAGAGGAATGCTATTGACTTTTGAGTATTGACTTTGTATCCTGCTATGCAACTGAATTTGTGTATCAATTCTAGTAGCTTCTTGGTGGAGGTTTTTGGGTCTTCCAAGTAAAGTATTATGTGATCTGTAAGTAGTGATAATTTAAGTTTTTGTTTACCTATTCTTAACCTTTTTATTTCTCCCTTTTGTCTAACAGCTGTAGCTAAGGATTCCAAAACTATATTGCATAGTAGGGGTGATAGAGGATATCCTTGTTTTGTACCAGATCTGAGAGTGAAGGATTTCAGCTTTGCCCCATTTGGAATTATATTAGCCTTTGGGTTGTCATAGATGGATTTTTATCAAATTGAAGTACAGGCCTTCTATTTGAAATTTCTGTAGGACTTTGAACATAAATGAGTATTGGACTTTGTAAAAATCTTTTTCTGCATCAATTGAGATGACCATATGGTTTTGAGATTTGGCTGTATTGATATAGTGTATTACATTTATAGATTTTTCAAATGTTGAAGCATCCTTGCATACCTTGGATGAATCCTACCTGGTCATGGTGTATGACCTTCTTGATGATTTCCTGTATTCTATTTGCTAGAATTTTATGAGGATTTTTGCATCTATATTCATGAGGGAGATTGACCTGTCATTCTTTTTTTTTTTTTTAGTTGTGTCTTTCCCTGGTTTTGGTATCAGTATAATACTTGCCTCTAGGAATGATTATGGAAGGACTGCTTTTTCAATTTCATTGAAGAGTTTGAGGGGTGTAGGGATTATATCTTCTATAAATTTATTGTGCAATTCAGCTGTGAATCAATCAAGATCCGAACTTTTCTTTGTCAGCAGTTTTCTTTTTTTTTTTTTTTATTACATTTTGTGTTTCATGGGCTGTTATTGGGTTATTGAGAGTTGTTCTATCTTCTTGATTAAGTTTTGGTAATTTGTACTTTTCGAGGAATCTGTCTATTCTTCTTTGTCTTCTATTCTGGATTGTAAAGATTCTCAAAGTAGCTATTGGCAATCTTCTGAATTTCCACTGGGTCTGTGGTGATTATACTGTTTTCATTCCTTATTGATTGTATTTTGATTTTTCCTTCCCTATTTTTGATGACGTTAGCTAGGGGCTTATCAATCTTATTTAGTCTTTCAAAGAACCACACTTTTTCATTTTTTAATTTTATTTTATTTTTATTTTATTGAAGTACAAAGGTCAATCAGACAGTTTCAAGACACCTTTACCATACAGATTCGATAAATTAATACACTGCAAACTGTTTTCATAACGTTTTGGTATTGTACAAGGTGCTTACATGATATTATATTTACAGATATTATTTTAGCAGATATCTCTTATCAGTGAATTAAGAGTATAGCTGCTTACTTATCTTATTTTTTATACCTGAATTATATCAAAAATTCAATAATTATTTTCCTAGTGGATGACCATAGTACTAGAAGCCGACATAATATCCTGTCGAACGACCACTAGTGCAGATCTTGCCTCTCATAGAATTATGTAGAAGCACAGCGTTATCTATCCCAACTGTACTGTCTATACACACACACACACACCGTGATTTTTTCTTTCTACACCCCTTCCTTTGTCTACACCTGTCAAAAGTGGACACTCCATTGACATTCAACTAACTTAGGTGCTTGAACTCGACACCACAATCCAACACAGTCCAGCATTCTACAACAATAGTGAGTTATTCAAAGAAATTGTCCACCATAGCCATTTACAGCTCAGCTTAATATTATGGCCCCATGATGTATACTACATTTTTATACTTTTCTGCTGGATGGTTAAGACCTAGATAGATCAAGACTTATATACCAACACATGAACTTTATATTTCCTATATGGTCAGTGAATTCCTCTCAGGGTTTATCTTGTAGTCCTGTACATTATTCTGTAGTTCCTTTGTCTGTGTCATCCATGTGGATGAGTCATGGCCAATGCTCTTTGAACTGTTTTCTTCATCTCAATTAAATTAATTTCTGCTCTGATCTTTATGATTTCTTCCCTTCTTTGGCCTCTGGGTTTGGTTTTCTCTTCCTTTTCTAGATGTTGGAGGTGAAGCATTAGGGTGTTCCCCTCTGGGAACTGCTTTCATCGCATCCCATAGATTCCGATAAGTTGTAGTTGAATTTTCATTGACTTGTAGAGGTTGTTGAATTTCTTGTTTAATTTCTTCTGTACCCCCTTGATTGCTTAGTGAAGTATTGTTTAATTTCCATGTATTTAGGTTTTTTTTTCTGGTTTCTTTTGTCATTTATTTCCAGTTTCATTGCACTGTGGTCAGATAATATGCATGGGATATGCATATTTCTGATTTCTTGCATATACTTAAGCATGGCCTATGGACTAGTTTGTGGTTTATTTTAGAAAATGGCCCATGTGAAGCTGAAAAAAATGTGTATTCAGCTGTGGTTTGGTGGAACACTATATATGTCCACCAACTGCATTTGTTCCAAGCTCTGGTTCAGTTCTACTTCTTTGCTAATTTTTTGTCTGGTTGTCCTCTCTTTTTGAGATAAGGGGGTGTTAAGTTCTCATGTCAAGGTTGTGGTGTTGGATATTAGATTTTTCATGTCCATTATGATTTGTCTTACATAATTGGGTGGTGCTGTGTTTGGTGCACAGATATTTATGAGTATTACCTCTTCCTATTGCATTTTTCTACTAATGAATGTGTAGTGGCCTTCTTTATTTGATTCGATCCTTCTTGATTTGAAGTTGAGACTGTTTGAGAACAGGATTTATATCCCTGCCTTTTTTATGATGTGCTGGTGCATGTAGTATTGTTTTCCATCCTTTGACTTTAAGCCTATGAATGTACTTTTGAGTAAAGTGTATTTGTTGTATACAACATATAGTTGGATTTTGTTTCTTAATCCACTAGTCTATTTCTCTTAACTGGTGAATTGACTCCATTTACATTGATGGTTATAATTGAGACGTGTTGACTTATGATTGACATGTTATTTACCTGCTCTTATTTACTCCTTTTTGTCCTGTGTTTAATTGTTTGCCCTATATAGTGGGTTCCTTCTTCTCTCCAGGGAGTTTTAATCATTTTGGTCCCTCTGTTGAACATCTTTCAGTAGTCTGTGTCGGGATGGGTTTATTATCATGCCATTCTTTAGTTGCTCTTTCTCATGGAAGTATTTCAATTGCCCATCAAACTTGAAAGAGTTTTGCAGGGTATAGCAGTCTGAGCTGGAATTTATTTTCATGGAGGACTTGAAGTACTCTGCTCCATGCTATCCTTGTTTTCATGGTTTGTGAAGGAAGTTGGTCATAATTCTGATGGGTTTTCCCTTGAATGTGATCTCCTTCTTTTCTCTAGCAGGCTTCAGTATATTTTTTCCTACTGCTAGATTTGTGGAATCTTGACTATTATATGTCTCGGTGTGTTTTTAATTGGCTTGACGTTATTTGGCACTCTGTATGCTTCGGCTTTGTGAATGTCTGATTGTTTCCTCATATTTGGGAAGTTTTCTGCTATTACTTCTGCCTATATTCTTTTTATATCATTTATATTGACTCCATCATTCTCATTGATGTCTATTATTCTCACGTTGTTCAACTTGGCATCATCTTCCAGGTGATACATTATTTTTCCCTGCATCCTATTTGCTTTGAAGAGATCATCTCTCCCCATTTCGCTAGCTGCACCGGTGTCATCATGATCTGAAACTCTGTCTTCACCTTCACTCAAAAGGTTTTGTAGACTTGTGTTTGAGATTTTAATTTCCTCTATATCTCTTGACTCTCCTTCATGCGATCTATTTCTTTGCCATATTGCACATTCAAAGAATCTGTCATATTTCTATTCTCTGCTTTTTTTTTTAAATCAATGTCTTCTTTAGATATAGTTATTAATTCTTTAATGGCAGATTTTTTTTTCAGCTTGGTTTTCTTCCATATGTATCCATATTTGATTTTTTTACTTCGGATTCTATGAGTTCAGAGATTCCTTTTCTATTTCAGAAATTAATTCCACTCTGAGTTCCTCTTTACCTTTCTGCTCTTGTTTCTTTGCTTGAGATACTGTTAATTTATACATTTCAGCTGAGCTAGTGTCCTCGTTCTGGAGGGACATTCGGTTTCCTCCTGATTTTTTGCATTTGATTCTTTACTTTAGATGCCATGAGTTCAGTAATTTCTTTTTTTTATTTCAGGAATTAATTCTGCTCTGAGTTCCTCTATACCTTTCTGTTGCTGCATCCTTAGTTCCGACAGTGTTAATTCATTCATTTCAGCTGAGCTAGTGTCCTCTGCAGTTGGCATGGGTGGGCTCGAGACCTGAGATTGCATTTTTCTCTTTGTCTTTGTCATTTTGTATAGCACTAACCTCTGACCTTTGGTGTAGAGCTCTGGTGCCGTTATACCCTTAGCACCTACTGAAATTTGGGTGTATATCTGCTAAGTTTGAGTTTATCCAGTATGCCTGGCCTATGTCTAGCTGCTATGTTCAGCTCCTTCCTGCTGCAGCCATTGGAAGTGAACGTGTTTTGCCCCTATGGCACTACAGTGAACCTGTGGTGCCTCTCTGTTGTGCCCCTGGCCCAGGGAGCATATGGGAGCACAAATCGTCTTCCACACACTCACTGGCCAGGGCTGGGCTGGGTCTGTGGGTCGCTAGAGAGTTGCACAAGTTGTCATTCTCTCAGCGTGCTTTGGGGCGGGGGCTCCAGAGCGTTGCAGGTGTCCCAGGGGTGCAGTAGAGAGTCTCACTCACCCAGGTGCCTCAGTTTTGGTCTGGGGGGGTCCTTCCTCAGGCGCAGAGAAGCCAGAAGCACTCCCACACACTCACAGGGCTGGACTGGGCTGAGTGGCCCGGTTTCGATCCCCATGAGCAGGCTGAGATGGTGATGGGAATCAGTGTAGTGCTACACGCCTTTAATCACAGCACCTCAGAGGCTGAAAACAGTAGACTCCCTATGAGGACAATCTAAGTAATGAGACACTGTAGACCCTGTCTTAAATACAGAAAGCAAAGCAAAACACACACGAATTCTAGGACTGCTTCAGAAAGAAGCAAGAATACAATTTTGTGTCTGAAATACTGCTTAAAACCAAAGCATTAAAAAAAATGTTTGCACATTTCTGTGTCTTACGTTAAATTTGTCAAGCAGAAGCAGTTAATGATGCACTATATTGTTAAAGTGCTATAGAAATGATAGTAAAAAAGGAAGGAAAAATGATATGATAAGTATGTTTTAACTGTAATAGTCTTTGGGAAAATTAACTGCAAAATGTCTTCCACAATAACTTGCTTTAATTTAGGCATTTATTGCAAATTCTATCTATATATATATATGCATATGTGTGTGTGTGTATATATATATATGGAAATAATATATACTGCATATATAGATATATAGATATTAAATTGAATTTGTGTAATATGTGTGAATTCTGTTTCCTTTATTTTGATTTTTTTATGTATTTGTCAAAGGGTCAAACTGCACTGGTTGGACTCATGGTGATTTTCCTCTTTACAGCCTCCCTATGATTCCATAAGTCATGCTTAAGTGAATGCAAGAAAAGAGAAATTGTTCCATGCATATTACGTGACCATAGTACAATCAGACTAGAAATAAGTGGCTAAAGAAACCACAAAAAATCCAAAAATTTAAATAAGAATAGGAAAAGAAAAAGTTAAATTATCATTATTAGAAGTCAACATGATACTTTACTTGGAAGGCCCCAAAAATTCCACCAAAAAACTACTAGAACTGATAGGGAAATTCAGTAGCATAGCAGGATACAAAACCAATACTCAAAAGTCAATAGCATTCCTCTACACAGATAACAAGCACACTGAAAGGGAAACAAGAGAAACAATACCTTTTACAATAGCACCGCGGAAAATGAAATACCTTGGGATTCACTTAACCAAGGAGGTCAAAGATCTTTTCATGGAAAATTACAACACCCTAAGAAAAGAGATTATAGAGGATTTCAGAAAATGAAAAGATATTCCATGCTCCTGGAAAGGAAGAACCAACATCGTGAAGATCGTCATACTCCCAAAATTGCTGTACAGATTTAATGCAATCCCTATCAAACTGCCACCCACATACCTCCCAGATATAGAGAAATCATTTCTAAAATTTATTTGGAACCAACGACCTCGAATAGCAAAGGCAATCTTGGCCAATCAAGACAAGGCAGGAGGCATTACAATTCCTGATTTGAAATTATACTACAAAGCT
>PVKA01025790.1:19504-32743 GCA_004027165.1 Ctenomys sociabilis
TTAGTTTTCGGCATGTAGAAAGCCATGTTTTCCAGCACCATTTGTTAAAGAGGCTATCTTTCTCCCAGTGAGCTTGTGTAGCCCCTTTGTCGAAGATAAGATGGCTGAGTGTTTTTGTAGATGCCTCTGCATCTTCTAATCTATTCCACTGATCCTCAGGTCTATTTTGTTGCCAATACCATGTTGATTTTATCACAGTAGCTTTGTAGTATAATTTCAAATCAGGAATTGTAATGCCTCCTGCCTTGTCTTGATTGGCCAAGATTGCCTTTGCTATTCGAGGTCGTTGGTTCCAAATAAATTTTAGAAATGATTTCTCTATATCTGGGAGGTATGTGGGTGGCAGTTTGATAGGGATTGCATTAAATCTGTACAGCAATTTTGGGAGTATGACGATCTTCACGATGTTGGTTCTTCCTTTCCAGGAGCATGGAATATCTTTTCATTTTCTGAAATCCTCTATAATCTCTTTTCTTAGGGTGTTGTAATTTTCCATGAAAAGATCTTTGACCTCCTTGGTTAAGTGAATCCCAAGGTATTTCATTTTCCGCGGTGCTATTGTAAAAGGTATTGTTTCTCTTGTTTCCCTTTCAGTGTGCTTGTTATCTGTGTAGAGGAATGCTATTGACTTTTGAGTATTGGTTTTGTATCCTGCTATGCTACTGAATTTCCCTATCAGTTCTAGTAGTTTTTTGGTGGAATTTTTGGGGCCTTCCAAGTAAAGTATCATGTTGACTTCTAATAATGATAATTTAACTTTTTCTTTTCCTATTCTTATTTAAATTTTTGGATTTTTTGTGGTTTCTTTAGCCACTTATTTCTAGTCTGATTGTACTATGGTCACGTAATATGCATGGAACAATTTCTCTTTTCTTGCATTCACTTAAGCATGACTTATGGAATCATAGGGAGGCTGTAAAGAGGAAAATCACCATGAGTCCAACCAGTGCAGTTTGACCCTTTGACAAATACATAAAAAAATCAAAATAAAGGAAACAGAATTCACACATATTACACAAATTCAATTTAATATCTATATATCTATATATGCAGTATATATTATTTCCATATATATATATACACACACACACATATGCATATATATATATAGATAGAATTTGCAATAAATGCCTAAATTAAAGCAAGTTATTGTGGAAGACATTTTGCAGTTAATTTTCCCAAAGACTATTACAGTTAAAACATACTTATCATATCATTTTTCCTTCCTTTTTTACTATCATTTCTATAGCACTTTAACAATATAGTGCATCATTAACTGCTTCTGCTTGACAAATTTAACGTAAGACACAGAAATGTGCAAACATTTTTTTTAATGCTTTGGTTTTAAGCAGTATTTCAGACACAAAATTGTATTCTTGCTTCTTTCTGAAGCAGTCCTAGAATTCGTGTGTGTTTTGCTTTGCTTTCTGTATTTAAGACAGGGTCTACAGTGTCTCATTACTTAGATTGTCCTCATAGGGAGTCTACTGTTTTCAGCCTCTGAGGTGCTGTGATTAAAGGCGTGTAGCACTACACTGATTCCCATCACCATCTCAGCCTGCTCATGGGGATCGAAACCGGGCCACTCAGCCCAGTCCAGCCCTGTGAGTGTGTGGGAGTGCTTCTGGCTTCTCTGCGCCTGAGGAAGGACCCCCCCAGACCAAAACTGAGGCACCTGGGTGAGTGAGACTCTCTACTGCACCCCTGGGACACCTGCAACGCTCTGGAGCCCCCGCCCCAAAGCACGCTGAGAGAATGACAACTTGTGCAACTCTCTAGCGACCCACAGACCCAGCCCAGCCCTGGCCAGTGAGTGTGTGGAAGACGATTTGTGCTCCCATATGCTCCCTGGGCCAGGGGCACAACAGAGAGGCACCACAGGTTCACTGTAGTGCCATAGGGGCAAAACACGTTCACTTCCAATGGCTGCAGCAGGAAGGAGCTGAACATAGCAGCTAGACATAGGCCAGGCATACTGGATAAACTCAAACTTAGCAGATATACACCCAAATTTCAGTAGGTGCTAAGGGTATAACGGCACCAGAGCTCTACACCAAAGGTCAGAGGTTAGTGCTATACAAAATGACAAAGACAAAGAGAAAAATGCAATCTCAGGTCTCGAGCCCACCCATGCCAACTGCAGAGGACACTAGCTCAGCTGAAATGAATGAATTAACACTGTCGGAACTAAGGATGCAGCAACAGAAAGGTATAGAGGAACTCAGAGCAGAATTAATTCCTGAAATAAAAAAAAGAAATTACTGAACTCATGGCATCTAAAGTAAAGAATCAAATGCAAAAAATCAGGAGGAAACCGAATGTCCCTCCAGAACGAGGACACTAGCTCAGCTGAAATGTATAAATTAACAGTATCTCAAGCAAAGAAACAAGAGCAGAAAGGTAAAGAGGAACTCAGAGTGGAATTAATTTCTGAAATAGAAAAGGAATCTCTGAACTCATAGAATCCGAAGTAAAAAAATCAAATATGGATACATATGGAAGAAAACCAAGCTGAAAAAAAAATCTGCCATTAAAGAATTAATAACTATATCTAAAGAAGACATTGATTTAAAAAAAAAAGCAGAGAATAGAAATATGACAGATTCTTTGAATGTGCAATATGGCAAAGAAATAGATCGCATGAAGGAGAGTCAAGAGATATAGAGGAAATTAAAATCTCAAACACAAGTCTACAAAACCTTTTGAGTGAAGGTGAAGACAGAGTTTCAGATCATGATGACACCGGTGCAGCTAGCGAAATGGGGAGAGATGATCTCTTCAAAGCAAATAGGATGCAGGGAAAAATAATGTATCACCTGGAAGATGATGCCAAGTTGAACAACGTGAGAATAATAGACATCAATGAGAATGATGGAGTCAATATAAATGATATAAAAAGAATATAGGCAGAAGTAATAGCAGAAAACTTCCCAAATATGAGGAAACAATCAGACATTCACAAAGCCGAAGCATACAGAGTGCCAAATAACGTCAAGCCAATTAAAAACACACCGAGACATATAATAGTCAAGATTCCACAAATCTAGCAGTAGGAAAAAATATACTGAAGCCTGCTAGAGAAAAGAAGGAGATCACATTCAAGGGAAAACCCATCAGAATTATGACCAACTTCCTTCACAAACCATGAAAACAAGGATAGCATGGAGCAGAGTACTTCAAGTCCTCCATGAAAATAAATTCCAGCTCAGACTGCTATACCCTGCAAAACTCTTTCAAGTTTGATGGGCAATTGAAATACTTCCATGAGAAAGAGCAACTAAAGAATGGCATGATAATAAACCCATCCCGACACAGACTACTGAAAGATGTTCAACAGAGGGACCAAAATGATTAAAACTCCCTGGAGAGAAGAAGGAACCCACTATATAGGGCAAACAATTAAACACAGGACAAAAAGGAGTAAATAAGAGCAGGTAAATAACATGTCAATCATAAGTCAACACGTCTCAATTATAACCATCAATGTAAATGGAGTCAATTCACCAGTTAAGAGAAATAGACTAGTGGATTAAGAAACAAAATCCAACTATATGTTGTATACAACAAATACACTTTACTCAAAAGTACATTCATAGGCTTAAAGTCAAAGGATGGAAAACAATACTACATGCACCAGCACATCATAAAAAAGGCAGGGATATAAATCCTGTTCTCAAACAGTCTCAACTTCAAATCAAGAAGGATCGAATCAAATAAAGAAGGCCACTACACATTCATTAGTAGAAAAATGCAATAGGAAGAGGTAATACTCATAAATATCTGTGCACCAAACACAGCACCACCCAATTATGTAAGACAAATCATAATGGACATGAAAAATCTAATATCCAACACCACAACCTTGACATGAGAACTTAACACCCCCTTATCTCAAAAAGAGAGGACAACCAGACAAAAAATTAGCAAAGAAGTAGAACTGAACCAGAGCTTGGAACAAATGCAGTTGGTGGACATATATAGTGTTCCACCAAACCACAGCTGAATACACATTTTTTTCAGCTTCACATGGGCCATTTTCTAAAATAAACCACAAACTAGTCCATAGGCCATGCTTAAGTATATGCAAGAAATCAGAAATATGCATATCCCATGCATATTATCTGACCACAGTGCAATGAAACTGGAAATAAATGACAAAAGAAACCAGAAAAAAAAACCTAAATACATGGAAATTAAACAATACTTCACTAAGCAATCAAGGGGGTACAGAAGAAATTAAACAAGAAATTCAACAACCTCTACAAGTCAATGAAAATTCAACTACAACTTATCGGAATCTATGGGATGCGATGAAAGCAGTTCCCAGAGGGGAACACCCTAATGCTTCACCTCCAACATCTAGAAAAGGAAGAGAAAACCAAACCCAGAGGCCAAAGAAGGGAAGAAATCATAAAGATCAGAGCAGAAATTAATTTAATTGAGATGAAGAAAACAGTTCAAAGAGCATTGGCCATGACTCATCCACATGGATGACACAGACAAAGGAACTACAGAATAATGTACAGGACTACAAGATAAACCCTGAGAGGAATTCACTGACCATATAGGAAATATAAAGTTCATGTGTTGGTATATAAGTCTTGATCTATCTAGGTCTTAACCATCCAGCAGAAAAGTATAAAAATGTAGTATACATCATGGGGCCATAATATTAAGCTGAGCTGTAAATGGCTATGGTGGACAATTTCTTTGAATAACTCACTATTGTTGTAGAATGCTGGACTGTGTTGGATTGTGGTGTCGAGTTCAAGCACCTAAGTTAGTTGAATGTCAATGGAGTGTCCACTTTTGACAGGTGTAGACAAAGGAAGGGGTGTAGAAAGAAAAAATCACGGTGTGTGTGTGTGTGTATAGACAGTACAGTTGGGATAGATAACGCTGTGCTTCTACATAATTCTATGAGAGGCAAGATCTGCACTAGTGGTCGTTCGACAGGATATTATGTCGGCTTCTAGTACTATGGTCATCCACTAGGAAAATAATTATTGAATTTTTGATATAATTCAGGTATAAAAAATAAGATAAGTAAGCAGCTATACTCTTAATTCACTGATAAGAGATATCTGCTAAAATAATATCTGTAAATATAATATCATGTAAGCACCTTGTACAATACCAAAACGTTATGAAAACAGTTTGCAGTGTATTAATTTATCGAATCTGTATGGTAAAGGTGTCTTGAAACTGTCTGATTGACCTTTGTACTTCAATAAAATAAAAATAAAATAAAATTAAAAAATGAAAAAGTGTGGTTCTTTGAAAGACTAAATAAGATTGATAAGCCCCTAGCTAACGTCATCAAAAATAGGGAAGGAAAAATCAAAATACAATCAATAAGGAATGAAAACAGTATAATCACCACAGACCCAGTGGAAATTCAGAAGATTGCCAATAGCTACTTTGAGAATCTTTACAATCCAGAATAGAAGACAAAGAAGAATAGACAGATTCCTCGAAAAGTACAAATTACCAAAACTTAATCAAGAAGATAGAACAACTCTCAATAACCCAATAACAGCCCATGAAACACAAAATGTAATAAAAAAAAAAAAAAAGAAAACTGCTGACAAAGAAAAGTTCGGATCTTGATTGATTCACAGCTGAATTGCACAATAAATTTATAGAAGATATAATCCCTACACCCCTCAAACTCTTCAATGAAATTGAAAAAGCAGTCCTTCCATAATCATTCCTAGAGGCAAGTATTATACTGATACCAAAACCAGGGAAAGACACAACTAAAAAAAAAAAAAAGAATGACAGGTCAATCTCCCTCATGAATATAGATGCAAAAATCCTCATAAAATTCTAGCAAATAGAATACAGGAAATCATCAAGAAGGTCATACACCATGACCAGGTAGGATTCATCCAAGGTATGCAAGGATGCTTCAACATTTGAAAAATCTATAAATGTAATACACTATATCAATACAGCCAAATCTCAAAACCATATGGTCATCTCAATTGATGCAGAAAAAGATTTTTACAAAGTCCAATACTCATTTATGTTCAAAGTCCTACAGAAATTTCAAATAGAAGGCCTGTACTTCAATTTGATAAAAATCCATCTATGACAACCCAAAGGCTAATATAATTCCAAATGGGGCAAAGCTGAAATCCTTCACTCTCAGATCTGGTACAAAACAAGGATATCCTCTATCACCCCTACTATGCAATATAGTTTTGGAATCCTTAGCTACAGCTGTTAGACAAAAGGGAGAAATAAAAAGGTTAAGAATAGGTAAACAAAAACTTAAATTATCACTACTTACAGATCACATAATACTTTACTTGGAAGACCCAAAAACCTCCACCAAGAAGCTACTAGAATTGATACACAAATTCAGTTGCATAGCAGGATACAAAGTCAATACTCAAAAGTCAATAGCATTCCTCTACACAGAAAGCAAAACACACTGACGGGGAAATTATAAAAATAATACCTTTTAAAAAGCACTGCAGAAAATGAAATACCTTGGAATTGACCTAAGCAAAGAAGTCAAAGATCTTTTCAAGGAAAATTACAACACCCTAAGAAAAGAGATCATAGAGGATTTCATAAAATGGAAAGATATTTCTTCCTCCTGGATAGAAAGAACCAACATCGTAAAGATGGACATACTCCCAAAATACTTGTACAGATTTAATGCAATCCCTATAAAACTGCCACCAACATACTTGCCAGACCTAGAGAAATCATTTCTAAAATTTATTTGGAAACAGAAAAGACCTAGAAGACCTAAGGCATTTTGGTCTGCTAAATACATACCTCTTGTCATGACATATCAATTATTACCATACTGTCTCACAAGTGAAAGGTTTTTTTTTTTTTAATGTGTAATAGCCGGGGAGATGGCTCAGTGGAATAAACCCTTCCCTGGGAGGCCAAGGGCCTGAGTTCAATCCCCGGTTCTGGAAAAAAAAATTAATGTGTAATAAATAAAAAAGACAAGAAAAAAATGTTACCGAACTGTTCTGCTACATTGCTGTATATGGTTAGATTTCTAAGTTTCTGTGTAAAAATATGCTTATTCCTATTTTTTTTAATTTTCCTCATATTCTGTAATACATCAATGCTTGATTGAAAATACCTATTCCAAGTTATGGCTGAGTTGTTTGATATTTAGACAGATAGGGTAAACTGAACTGCATATGTTACAAAGTAATCATCAGCTTCTCATCTGGAGGGTTAACAACCCAAGTTCACAGATCAAAAATTGGACAAAAGGAAGGGCTGCATGGTCAGCCAACATTTTGGCCCTAGCCTTTCAAGGTCAGTGAAGACTGAGGACACAGGAAAACATGAACTCTAACATCATGTAACTCAGTTGTGCCCCAAATTTTCTGACCAAGAAAATTATGGAGCCATAGAGGAATGTGATCGATGAGGTATAGTGTGCCTAAAGAGAGTCACATGGAGAGAAAACATTTTCGCATGCTTTCACAGAGAGAAAATTGGCCAAGCAATGGCCATGACTACAAAGCGAGGTACAGAGTTTCAGGGTAAGTCCTGAGGGTACTTGACTGACCTTATCAGATACAAAAGTTACATTTCTTGCTATATACATCTTGTTTTATTTAGGTCTTAACCATCCAGCAGAAAAGTATAAAAATGAGGTATATAAAGTAAATCCATATTAATATGAGTTGTAAAAGGCTCTAGTCAACAACTTCTGTGGATATCCCACTACTAATGTGGATGGCTGGACTGTGTTAGAGTGTTGTGCTGAATTCAAGCACCTATAATATTTAAATGCTAATAGAAAACCTACATACGACAGGACTAAACAGAAAAAAAAAAGGGATACAAGGGAAGGACCATTTTATATTTGTATATACAGAGTAGTTCAGATACATATGCAGCTACTTTTGTTCAATTCTATGAGAAGAAATATAGATAATAATAGGGTTTTGATAGGAAATCCTCTCTGCTTCTTGTACTGTGGAGGACCACTAGGAATATAGCTATGTAAAATGTATTATTTATTGAAGCTGTCCTATTTATTAGCTTAAAAACTGTCTCATTGATATTTGTCTCTCAATAAAATAAAATAATAAATGAAAAATAACCATTGGCTACCATGAATAAATTGTTTCCAGCACCAAACGAGAAGCTTGATGGAAGACAGAATTTGGTTTTATAGCCCCAGCCTTATGAGCTTCGCTATATCACTGAAATTTTCTTTAAAGTGTATTTAGATTTTCCTGAACAAGAAGGCTGATGTTTAGTTCCAAGAGCTCCATATTCTTTAGGTCTGTGTGGCCTTAGATGCCCACAGCCAGGAACTCTATTCTCTTCTCAGTCAGAGGAAATTGCTGGTAAAATGAGTTACACTGGACTGAAATAAAACCTAGTTCTTCAGTTGGCTGAGCTAGCTTGGACTATTACTTTTAACAATATGTAACTGCTACCATATGTTGAATGATTGTGATAATGCCATCTATGCTCATTTTACTTAATTTTTCAAGGTTCCTGTGAAGCAGGTAGCCATCTCTGCTCCAGAAGTGAAAATAGCTAAGGTTCGCATCAGTCAAATAAGCTGCCCACACCTACCAGCTGGTAAGTGTAGAGTCAGGGTTGCAATCCAAGAAAAATGATGTCAGAGGCCAGTATTTCATTGCCGTGTTGAAAACCCCATGGACATGTACTTGCTCACCTCTGCAGAATCCGTATAAACACATTCATGAAATCATCCCTGTACATATTTTTATCAGTCTATCAGTATACAACTATGTCTACCTTGATGTAGATCTCCTATTTGGCAAGAATTTTCTCTATAGATGCAGGTTGCATCTCGCTTCTTGGAATTTCTGAAAGTCTCTTATCCCTAGCTAGACTCAAGGAAAGAGAGTATGCAAGGTTAGCGCTTCAGTATAAATAGTAGGCATACTAGACATCTTCAGAGTCTCAGAAGTACTATTTTAGACCAATTCTGATACTTAAAAAATACCACTCTCCTCAGCAGAACACTCTATTCTTAAATTAACACATACTTTTAAAATTTCAGAAGTTATGTCCCCCAAAGGGAAGCTCACAGATAGCACCTAGTGTTTTCATTAAAAAAAAATAAAATAACCCATGCACATTATTAAAAAAAAGAACAAGAATTGCTGCAGGAGATCGAAATGAGCAATAAGAAGCTCTCTGTCCTCTTCTCACTTTCCAATGTTCCTCTCAAAGACAACGACAATTAACATTCTGCCCCATTTTCTCTACAGTAAGGTCACACTCCTTACATTCAGTAGCTTCTCTCTTCCATTCTCACTGGCACACATCTTAGTGGCCGAGCCCCACTTTGGTGCATCTGGCTCTGCATCGATGGTTTAATGGACAGTTAATACTAATATTAATGAAATACTGATCAGAGCAATAATTTGCCTTTATAATGTGCCACTAGCTTTCCGAAGTCCTTTATGTCTTTATTACTTTAATTCTCCCAAAGCCTGGGAGGAGGTGTTCTGCCAGTGCCTTCCATTAACTGCCCCTCTCTCAATTCATGCTACACCTTGCTGGGCAGAGACTGCAGCAACAGACCCCTGGTCTCTGGCTTTCAGGTGAATTGTAATAAAAGAAGTAGAAGAGAGGTTGGCGACTAAAGGGGTATTTGGTCCCTTGGGTCTCCCATTGGGTGTCTCTCCCTCTTTGGACAGCAAGTCACGGCTCACACACAGTCATTCTGTGCAGCAGGCACTTCCTGTCTCTCACTCCTTCTTGGCAATGACACATCATTTTTGCAACCTGGAAGCAGGATATGGTCTCCTTTATTCTGTTCACACCCTTGTAAATCGTTCTTTTTTTTTTTTACCATCTTAAATGATTTGGATTAAGTATGCAACTTATTTCATGCTAGGATGTTGACTCATTTAAATTTGTGCCCCAATCCCCACGAGAGTACTGACAAAAACTCAAGAATTTACCTGCCTACACAAGCTATTTGACCCATATGGGGAGGTGGGCTAGATCGTGAATTTACATCTAGGTACTGTGTTTGTACCCCTGTACTTCCCCCCATTCCCCCAGAATAACCGATTTGGGAATTATTCTCCAAGTATATTCGTTCACATGACTCATCAGTAATTATGGAATTTTGCTAATATCAAAATTTCTATGCATATCTTTTTATATCTTTTTCCATAAATGGATTGAATTTTATCTATACGCATATTCAATGATGATGCACATTTTTTAATTTGAGGAAATGCTGTACAATTGCTATCTCAGTTAGTCAAATTAAATTCACTTGGGTACTATGACTCCGTAATGCTACACTAAATGAATACAGATAAATTTAAATTTATAGGCATAAATATACCAAAGATATGCCCATGCAATTTATTAAAAGACACAAATAAGAAATTTCATTGCACCTTTTTATGCTGTTTGTTGTTTGCATTGTTGGTTTATTTGTATTAATGGGCAAAGTACCCAATGAAAAAATGGGAGGTTGGTGGCAGGCAGGAGTGAATGGGAACCTCCCATTCACTAGGGATGTTCTTGGATAAACAAATGGGTACACACTATGGGATCCTATAAAATAGTTTGAAGCAATAATATAAATACTTGTAAAATAACATGACAAGCACAATGCTGAGTGGAAAATTTGGAAATATTTTTCTAAATTAAAACTACATGTATAAAGATGATCGAAAAGAACAAGTGGACCACATGAAAAATCCAGTTGTATAGTTCAATTTAAGAACAAATATAATAACTTACTGCAGAATAAGTGGAATAAGAACTTTTCAAAATAAAATTTAACTTCAGAATATGATTGTTACAGGTTTTGGAAACATTAAGATTATTATAGAGTTCAATGTGGAAAAAAAGACTACTATAGAAAATGTAAGTCAGTTGATCATTGGATAAGCCTAATGTTTTAATGTACAACTAACTCACAAAATCTTGCAGAATTGGACTAGTGTTAACAAACATTTAGGAATAACATATTTTATTAGCTAATAATGTTTTCTCTTCCTGCCAGAATGTGTATTATCTCTGAACCCATGCAGAGAATTTCTCTCTGGCCTGAAAAAAATAATGTAGCATTTGGGAGCAAAGATGAAGAACAACAGCCCTGCACTGGAGGCCAAGATGGAGAAGACCTCCATGGCCACCATGGCCTTCCCCTTGCTGCTGTGATACACGGGCAGGAAGGTGACCCACACACTGCAGAACACCAGCATGCTGAACGTCAGGAACTTGGCTTCATTGAAGGTGTCAGGCAGGTTCCTGGCCAGGAAAGCCACAGTGAAGCTCACCAGGGCCAGGGAGCCCAGGTATCCCAGGACACAGTAGAAGGCGGTGAGGGAGCCCTTGTTGCACACGATGATGATGTGTCCATGCTCAGAGTGAGCATCTGTGTCGATGTAGGGTGGATTTGTCCCCATCCAGACCCCACAGAGAGTGAGTTGGATCAGGGAGCATGTGGGGATGATGTAGTTTGGTGCACCCGACATGAGTAGCTGCCTCATCCCCCTGCCTGGAGCAGTGACCTTGAAGGCCAACACCACTGTAATGGTTTTGGCCAAGACAGTGGAAACAGCCACAGTGAACGCAACTCCAAATGTGGTCTGCTGCAGGGTTCAGGTGGCTGTGTTGGGCCGGCCAATGAAAAGCAAGGAGCAGAGGAAACAGCAGGTGAGGGAGATGAGCAGAGTGTAGCTCAGACCCCTGTTGTTGGCCTTGACAACGGGAGTGTCTCGGTGCTTCACAAAGAGCCCAAGAACTGTAACTGTGATAACAGTGAGACTCAGGGCAGTGCCAGCCAGAGTCTTCCCCATGGGGTCTTCATAAGCCAGAAAAGTCACAGACTTTTGGAGGCAGTGGTTTTGCTGAACTGTCGCATACTGGTCATCGGGATACTTTACACACTGTTCCATATCTATTGAGAAATTCAAGTTGTCATTATGTCAAATTCATTAATTTCCCATTTACTCACCATTCACAAAAGTTCATTGTCTCAACTTCTTGATACAAATTGTCTCTTTGGTTTGTTCGTATGTTTCCTCACTTTTTTCAGACAAATATTTTTTAACTCCAGGGTTTAGGACTGATTCCTGAATTCAGGAACTTTGTATTGAGGTACATCCCTGTTCCTTTTAATATTTAAAAAAAATTCTTTTTCATGTTTTTTTATTTACTTTTTCTTAATTCTATTGAGAAACAAATAGCAATGACACTTCCAAAACTGATTCATAGGACAGCTTCAAGTTGTTATCTTCTTAGTGGTTATTCAGAGTACACGCTGCTATCTGGTCCAAATATTATTACCACAAATTTTTCTTATCAATGAATTAAAAGAAAGTAGATGTATATCTGTACTATTTTGTATATACAGATACAAAATGATGCTTCCTTTTTATCCCCTTTTTTGCTTTAATTTTGTTAGACATGGGTGTTCCATTGCCACTTAAACTGTACCCACGTTAACTCAGCAAAACAATTCAATATAGTCTGGTAGTACATAACATTAGTGAGTTATCCATAGGACTGAGAATGTCAGAAGATGTTGACTTGAGCCTTTCACAGCTCAGCACATTAATATGTGCTTTTTATACCTCATTTTTATACTTTTTATACCTTTTCTTTTTATACCTCATTTTTATACTTTTCTGCTGGAGGTTAAGAACTAAATAAAGCAAGATCTATATAACAAGAAATCTAACTTTTGTATATGATAAGGTCAGTCAAGTCCCCTCAGGATTTATCCTATATCCCTGTACCACAGTTAGTAGATCCTTTGTCAGTGTCAGCCATGTGGATCAGTCATGGCCATTGCTTGACCAATTTTCTCTCTGTGAAAGCCTGAAAGAATGTTTTCTCTCCGTGTGACTCTCCATATGCACACTCTACGACATCAATCACATTGCTCTGGGGCCCCAAAATGTCCTTGATCAGAAAATTTGGGATACACCTGAGTTACATGATGTTACACTATAGGTTCTCCTATATCCTGACTCTTCACTGAGCTTGATCATTTTAATGATTGCACTCAACTTTGTGAGTTTTTGCTCCAGCCTCCTACCCTGATGGGATTCCAGGTCTGCATTAGTATGCTCTGCTTTTCATTTGATTTTTCTAGACATCAAGCAAAATAACATTGTGCTTACAATATCTCCTAATGAATATTTACCTTTTCTTTATTAAGCTATATTTTCACAGAACAGTAAAATATATGTCTGTCTATAGTTAACTTCTGCAAACCATGTTTAATAA